>VZRU01018229.1:62111-164798 GCA_013398155.1 Pedionomus torquatus | reverse complement strand
TTTTTTTTTTTTTTTTGATTGAGCAAAAGACTGCAGGTTGAGCTTGCGTGGGTGGATGTTCTGTTTAATATTTCTTTCTGGCTCTCAAGACGCTGTGAGTTATTTGAGACATCTGGTTTCCCATTAGCTCTGTGTGCAGAGACCTTCCTTGGTCATGCGCTTTAATGCCATTAGAAAAGACTACACGGGATGATGAAATACTCTTTTGTTAGAAGTATAGAATACATATTTAACAAAACTTCAAGAAGCAGATGGCTAATGAGGTAGTTTGGTGATGCTAAGCTGATCATATGTTCTAGCTCTAAATAAAAATGTAACAAAACTTCATTTGAATATTTTAAACAGAGTTACGTAATGTTTTCTAGCTCATATTAAGTAAGGCAGGTGCTGTTGGGGTTGTCGGCACTCATGTGAAAAGGCAGAATTGGTGTTCTGCTCCCTGTGAAGTCGGCCTTACCTGGTGGTGACCGTGATTCTGTTTCTTGAGGCAGCACAGACTCGAGGGGGTAGTGTGCTTATTTCAGCCTGTACAATTTTTCAAAACCACATCAAAACTGTAATTAGGTAAATACTAAATGTAAATGGAAAACTCAGTGACTTCTAATTGGTGAAAGTCTTAGACATTGCATCATTAGAATGACTTAGTTTTTATGGTGTCTTTCCAACTCCGCCCAGTTGTTTCCACAGTCAAATGCAGGAAAAGGAAATATTGCAGGAGAGCTATGAATAAAAATACTTCGTCATGAAACTAGGCGAGGGGGAAAAGGAGACAAAGGTGTTTGAAATTGGGCTTTGAGAGTAAAGTGAGCATGAGGCCGTTTGCTGTGGCAGGGTAGGAGAGGAGCGTTTCCCAGAAGTGGAGGTGCTGCGGGAGAGAGGGGGTCGGTAAGAGATGTGTGCGAACGGGGAGAAAGAAAGAAAGAAAAGCCAGTGAAAGCTTGGGGAAAGGCTTATGCTTCATTTAAAAGTAATGAAGGGCAGCTCTAATTGGATCTGGGAATGGAGAAGACATTCAGCTGCTCGTGAGCCTGCTCCTCTGAAGAATTCAGTTTCTAGAAACTGATGGTGGTGTGCCATATAGGACTGTTTGGATTAAATGCCGGGGTATTTGTCAAACAAGTGAGACTGAGAACACTTCCTACACAGTGTCATGTGCCACATATGTAGTTCTTTACAGGGGCCAGCGTTTGGAAGTGTTTTTCTCATCTCTAGCGTGCAGAAACCAGCCCATTCTTCCCCTCCCGCCTGTCCTGCTCCCGGGCTCAGGCTACAGAAGCAACATCAACGTGGTGATTTGCATCGTTTCCAGTCAGCACAGAGGCAAAACCCTAACTGGTGCTCTCCCTGTGCTCTTCAGTTTGCTGCAGAGTTTCTAAAGGCTTTTTACAAGATTAATTAAATTTTAAACTTATAAAATGACCTCAGAGCAAAACCCAGTTCCAGTGTAGTTGCAATTCACTTACTTGTCTGCTTGTCTGCAGAAGGTTTTCTAAGTTCCAGTCTCAAAAGAACTGAGTGCTGTTGGCAGACAAATTAGTGCTGTATTAACATTTTGTTTTCATTTCAAGTAATCTCTCCAGGCAGGGTCAGGAGTGTTATTTGCAATAACCTTTCGGCCTTGCTTTCTGGTGCCAGATGACTCAACGTGGCTGTTGCCATACCGTGCAGGGTGGCACGGCTCTTCGGAGTGATGGAGGAGGAGGAGAAGAAGATATTTGCCTATCTCTTTTAATTGATTTCCTCTGTCCTTCCCCAACAAGCTGTCAAATTTGAATGTTTGCCCCAGTTTTCTTTGTCGTATGTGGAGACAGTGAGTTGGTTGTTCAAAGCTGGCAGGAATCAGCAGATGTTCTGCCAGTAAGGAGAATTCAAATAGGATGGATATCCTAGAACAGTGGGGGAAGCTGCAGGGATGGTGTTTGCAGGGCTGTCACGAGTGCCTGAAGACCGAAGAACCTGTTTTCCCCTATGGGACTTCTCACAGTGTTGCTCTTCATAAATGTTGAGCCGTTGGTTCTGTAGCTCTTCCAGTTTGAGTGCTCTAATTCCTCATCTTTGGTTTTTAGCTATCACCTAGAAATGACTGAAAGATTCCCTTACCATTTGAAGAGTGTATCCTGATTGTGTGTGAACTCAGCGCTGGTATTTTTGCACCAAAGACTGGAGTTAGAGGAATAATGTGAGTCCATACAGAGCACTCGGGATCGGCTCGCTGCTCGTTCCTCTCTGCTCCTGCTGCCTTGGAAACAAAGGCTGGCATGACAACAAACCCAATCTGGGAAGAAAGGTTAAACCTCAGAAACATTCAAATGTATTCTTGTGGGGAAACTCTTCCTGATTACGACAGAGCAGAGCTTCAAGGTTTAGTGTATGTAAGGAAGGATTGTCTGTTTGTTTGAACCTTGTCTTTGGCTGAAATCAAGTCTGACAACTCGAGAGACATGACATTTTAATGTAACAACACTATTTATAAATCTTAATTTTTTTAAGAACAAAAGTAAAAGCCTTAGTTGTATCTGCAGCTAAAAGTAACTTTAGTCTGAGCCAGTCAAGTTTTTTGGATAAATTTTTGGTCAAAAGCTTCCTAAAATCATGCCGGGAGTTTCTTGTGTGGATGGAGTTGGGGGTGTGGGCCATGGGCGGTGGGTCTGCACCCAGCAGTGCTGCTGCCTGAGTTGCTGCATCCCGGGTTAGTGCCGTAGCTGCGGCAGAGCAGCGTGGCCCGCGGCGTCTGCGGCACCTCGGGAAAGCGTCCAGATCTTGGCTTGATCCTTCTGGTCCTTCTTCAATGTCCTAGTGGGTCTTTTAACTGAAGTTGGGGCCAGAAAGTCAGATCGTGGTACCCTACCCGTGAACACCACCGCTAACGTTGAGTGGTTATTTTTTAATTATTATTTTAATTTTTTTCTGTACTTACACTGCTCCCTCTTTTCTTTCCCAGATCTCTGTTCTACAGTTGCCTGTGTCTCCATTTCCCTAATAACCCAGTTTAGCCAGGATGAACATATTGAAGGCAAATGTCAAAACATGTCAAGGATGGCAGGCTTGAGCTGACGCTCAGAACGAGTTATCTGTAGAAGGGAACAACATAATCGTTTTTCAGACAAATGTAACTTTAAACATTCCTTTTCATAAGAAGCTTGAGTTCAACTCATGAGTACTGCATTTTGCTGTTTATTTTGGTTGTTCAAAGGCTATGCCAAAAAAGAAAGAAGGGAGGTATTTATTTTTCGAACAGACACTTTTGGTGTAGTGTGAAGGCCTCTTGTTTTTCATGCTGAGGCAGCAACGAGGTGAACAAATAACATTTGCTTCCCTTTTCAGCTCATCTTCAAGAGGAGCTTTCTTACTTGGTTGGACTCTTTCAGCAGTCACCTAGCAACTTCCAGGGGCCTTTGGTTCAGACGTTAATCTCTACACGCAAAACCAGTAAGAAAACAGGGGCTCTCAGAAAAGCTAAACTGAAAAACTGTAAGTCTCGAAGGCAGTTGCTGAGTCAGTACCAAGCTGTTAGAACCAGACTTCAGTTCTTTTTTCCAGTGAGAACCACAGCTCTTGGGATTTGTAAAGCCACTTGCAAGTGCCACTGAATGTGGTTGATACTACGTTGTCTCTCCATATGTCCACGTTTTTCCTAAATTAAGATAATCCTATACATGTTTAAACTTCAAGTCCAAGCTAGGGAGAGTTTCCAGCAAGAATTTAAATATTTGTACTGTCTCTTACATTTTCAGAAACACTTGCCTTAGTTTGATTGCGATTTTTAACAGCTTCGTCTTCATCCTCAAACGCTTCCAGCCTGAGAAGCTGTTGTTTGTGCTCCGTGGCTGTACCTGTCGCAGCAGCCTGGTGTGTTTTCCAGAACCAGGGATGGAGGTGGCGTCCCGCGGGAGCCTGTCCGCTCAGCTCGGCGGAGCCGTCCGTTGCCCCAAACGCTGCTTTGTTGCTTTAGAATTACATCTGCACGCGTTGTCTTCTGCACTGGAGGAGGTGTTGAACTGGGGGTTGTTCTTCCACTGCCGATGCTACAAAACGTCACAATCTGGAGAGATGAAGCCCTGAACCTAACAAAATTCACTTGTGTTTTAGAAGTACCTTATTAACTTCCCCTGTAAAGTGATGACTTTCTGCCCCAAAGTAAAAAATGCTTGAAGTGTCCCTCAGTGGAACTTCAATGATCGCCTGCGTCCCTGTGGAGCGCTGAAGTGCTTCCATCTGTGAGCAAAAAGGGAGAAATCTCCAGAGTCCTGTGTGTGCTCGCCCCAAGGCCGAGCAGCGTGGCAGCGTGACGGTCCCTCCGTTACTCTGACCTCCTTGGAGGTCCCTCCTGCTGATGCCTTGAAACATTCAGCCACTTCATGTTTGTGGTGCAGTTTCCTTAGAATGAAGTTTAGGAGTTTATTACTGGGAAGAACATGGTACGGTGCGTGTGATAGTGTGACACGTTTATTGAGCACTCTGCAATGGGCGTTGGAGAGTAGCTAAAAAGGGGGAAAAATAGTTATTCAAATACCCTATTTTACCAAAAGCGTGTTTTGTTTGGCATGCCTTTCTTCACAATGCTTGCTGTTATAAGTGGTCTATTGAAATGCTTTGAAATAAGTGTTTTAGGCTGTAAACCAAGCGTCCCTTGAGCAGCTCTTTGCCACGTAGTGCCTGGAGTCTGGCTGGAACAGTTGCTGCTCACAGACTTCTGCCACCTGACGTTTGACTGAGGCGGATGAAAGTTCCGCATCCAGATAGATGCGTGGCAGGATCCAGCTGCCAGCAGAAGTCTGTGTTGGATCGTGCTGCATGACAAGATTGAGACTGGCACATTAAACGATACGCCTCAACTCCCTCAGAAACCACGAGGAAGTCTTCTTCTGCTTCACTTACAGGCTTCTAGGTTGCTTATATTTTCCCTGAATCATTCTTAAGAGTGGATTATTACAGCGGAATATTAAGTTCCCAGTTGATGTGAACAGGTCCAGGATTCAGTTTAGGAAGCAGATGCTGTTCAGCAGACAAGCAAATTACTCGACATCGATATAGTCCTAGATACAGCACCTCCTTTTGCAGATACGCTGGTAGGAAAGGAGCTGTGATCAGCCACACCGAGGGGTTGCTGCCGTAGCACTCAGCACTTTTCCGAGAACATGGTAAGGGAAAAAATATAAACATGAAGAGCCAAAGGATTATAGTTGTCATATTTTTCCAGGAAATTACTCAAACTACTATGAAAGAGTATTATTCATTATGGGGCTTGGGTGAAGGAAATACACAGCTGTATATTCTGCAGTTAGATTCTTTTTCGGGCTGTCAAAGGCTATGAATGAAACATTCATACTTTCAATGAACATGTTGTCCCTGAAGACAGCCATGTTTTGAGCAGAATAAAAATAGTAGTTGAAAGAATGGGAAAGAGTATTAAGTGTGTTAAATAAGGGAACCAAAATGTCATTTTACAAAGCAGGGTTTACATCAAGTGTTCGTTCTAACACAGCTTTGGGATATTGTTTTGTTGCATTGTCTGTGTGCATGTGTGTGCTTAAATGAGGCCATAAAGTCTTAAAATGCCATCACGGGATCAAAGGTTCGAAGACTATTTTGGCAGCGAAGTCGCTCTGCTCCCCCCCAGAGAGCACAGCGGCGGGATCAGGGCTGCACCTTAAGTGCAGGTGAGCTGTGTCCAGCCCGGGTGGCACGGGTCACTGCTTGCCTATTGTACCAGGAAAGTCCTCAGGCTTTGTTGTTTCAGCTTGGAGACACAGACTCCCTCACAGCAGTGTGCCACTGCTGCTTCTGTTGGGCGTTACAAGGGTTTGGAATGAGAGGTGAACGTCACAAGCTGGTGAGCTCTTCTGTATAAAACCCTGTTATTCAGACTGGAAATGCCACGGAGATAAAAGTGCAGCGTACACTGCCTCTCTGCTACCTTCCTGATACAAATGATACATTAATAGTTTACATGATTAAAACAAAATTTCATTAGCAGGAAGTAATCAGTGAAATGCATCCTCGCTTAAGTCTGCTAAATCTACTAATACTTTTTGGCTTTTAGTGCCGACTGATGCAGCAGTGTCAGTTTGATGCAGCATGCAGTCCAAAAGCTGCTTAAGCTCTTTTAATCTTAAAATAATGAAATGATGCATCTACCCGATGTGTTGCTTCATTTGAAGGACAGGACGGGTTCCTTGCTGGAAGTGAAGACCTGTCAGGAGAACACAGACTTGCACCTTGAGATTCAGATCCTTTCCCAGTGAACCTGCCGGTCCCTTGGTGTCCGGCCGCGTCTGGGCGTTCTGTGAGTCCCACAAAGAAAACGCGTTAATTCTCCAATTCCAACACACTAACAGCAGAAGTTACCCTCTGAGCCTCTGACTTGGTTTATTGTCATTGTGGTGTTCCTGTGCAAAGCCTGCTGAGAGTCTCCAGCCTGGTCTGTAAACCTCTACATCTACGGGCAATTTCTGAAGTTGGACACATCTGAAAATCATTAAACCTTTCCGTAATGTGAAAATGTTAAATGCTGATAAAAACATACTTGGAGCTGGAGCTTCTTATTAACCTGGTATATTTTAAAAGGTAGTAAGATTCCTAGGTAGTAGCCACTGCCTTGTCTGGCAGCCAAGAGCTAAAAAAAATCTCAAGTCCTGAAAACAAACAGCATTCAAGTGGAGAGAGGCTTCCTGGGGATCACATTAAGCCTGTGATAAGTGCTCCAGATAACTCAGTCTCGGAGAACATGGAGTATAACTGCTTTTCATTAAATTCAGCTATTTCAGTTAGAAAACTTAATGACAAAGGTTGCAGCCAGGAAAAGTTAAGAGTATATTTTCCCCATCAGATAGAAAAGAGGCAATTAAGACATCTTCTAGGTCAGTGAACGAGTCTAGACACACTAATAGCCGCTGGGGAATTTGTATCTATTCTTCCAGCTCGCATAAGATGTCCAGAAATTGGTCCAAAAAGGGAAGGAATGAACTGAAAATGATGAAAATCAGTGTGCTCTATTTATAGGGGCCTTTGGTTTGACTGTCCTCGCACACACGCTGCTGGCTCCTAAACGAGCGTTCTGCTGTTCTGCTGCGCTTTCTGTCCGTGAGCGAGACATAAAAGTTGACATGATCAAATGCCTGAGCATCCGCGATGTAGAAGGAGGGCAGCACTTAGACACCGGGAAAGGATGAAACGGTTTTTAACCTGAAATCCCTGGAAAAGAAATCTTCAGTAAGTGTCCTACTAATGGAAAGCAGGAGGCGATGCATTAGCCCTCCTCTGGCCGCACCAGCATGGGGAATTCTCATTATTGGGTGGTGTGTGCTCGCAGAGACCTGCCAGATGCACCGGCTTCGGCCAAGCAGCAGCTGCTGGCTCTGAGCACGCCGCGTACACGCATTATCCTACTAATTTAAACCTGATTTTACTGTAGCTAACACATAATCTAGTCATATTTAAATGCCAGCACTAAATTTTAAACTCTGAGAGATGTCTCGAATGCCTTCATAGCCCGTGGAGGGAAATGGACTCTCCTCAGATGTGATTAATCTCATCCTAAAGCATTTTTATAAGAGTGGCATCCATCCCTTCTAATAGGGATCTTCTCCCTATGATGTGTGCGATTTACATCGGGATGGGGTAGGGCACTTGTTAAAACAGGGCCTGTTCCCCTCTCTTGATTATAAAGCATTGAGCTCAGGCAGGGTATCTGGAAACGGCTGCACACGTTGGTGAGAGAAATCCCACTGGCGTTCACTTGTAAATGTGTAATAATCAGGGAAGCCAAGACAGCCCCCCCACTGTAACTCGATGAGTCACGAGCCTGCAGTCAGGCAGGAGGGTGGCATTTTAACTTACAAAGAAAAGTCAGCTGTAAATCCGGAGAGAAACCAAGTCGTGTCTCTTCAGCCAAGGTGGAATGTGGATTCCTGTTCTAACAACAGCCCGCGTTGGTTTAAGGGGTAGGAGCCCCCTGCCCGCCCCCCCTGCGGCTGGCGGGAGGGCATCACCGCGAGTACGCAAACACACGTGTGAGGCTGTGCGGAGCTGGCCGTCACGGGAACGTTTTCCTCTTAAAGCAGAACAGACTTTACTGTAAATTCCTCGCCCGCAGAGTAATGAACGTGTACGGCATTACTGGAAGGAGGATGTAGATGGCCAAGGTATGCCTGGGAGGGGAGCTGAAATCCCTGGGAAGGCTGAAAGCCTTGTGAGTCTGCTGGGGTTTTCATAATTCTTGTATCAAAGTGAATAACCGCCCTGAAGTAGGAATAATTTTCCACATTAGAAGGATGACATGTGGTTTCATCTTGTTCTTCTTTTACTATAGGCCATTTTAAAACCATTTAACAAAGCCTCACACGTAGGATCCTGACATGAAGAGCCCAGCGTAAGGCATTGCGGGGCAGTTTGTGTGGTACGTCAGCTCCTGCGAACAAGCTGAGGTCTGTGTGTGTCGCCGTAAGTCACAACGGCGTGTGCCAGAGCACCACCAGCAGAACGGGAGTTCAGCAGGCTCTGGCTGCGTTTTACTCCAAAACATGGACTGTTACAAAGTTAAATTCTTGTGTTGGGGTTTTAATTTTATTTGTATTTGGCTTATGTTGAATGACTAACTTATAAATGACCCGAAGAGCGGGTGTTCTGATCTGCATAGGTCTGGCCCCGTTAATGAAGGTGGTGTTTTGCTCCGGGGCCGGTTCTGGTGAGCTGGCAGTACCTGCCTGACCCAGGTCGCTGGGTACCAGCCTCCTCCTGTGCCGCTGCACGGTCGGTGATCGCTGCTCTTTCCAGAGGAGTGGGGCCACAGCAGGCAGCGCCTGGTTGCCCAAGGCTGGTGGTTTGTGTGTATCGTGTCTGTTAAAGGCATCTCCGGGTGCGTTTCCTGAGGCAGCCGGGTTTAGCAGTGCAGCTGAGAGGCCATCCTTCTTCTGGGGACGCAGTTTGGGAGCAGTGGCTTTCCGCTGCGGCGTGCTGGGATGGAGGGCGCCTCTGCAGCCCCCGCCTGCTGGATGCTCAGCAGCCCAGCCCTGCGGATGGGCGGGGGGCTGGGAAAGGCTTCCCCCAACTCCGCTAAGCGTTCGAGTGCGCGCTGGGATGAAGGTTTGTTTTCTGCAGCCTGTATGAGGACTCGAAGTTGTTACCACCATCTGGCCAGTAAAATAGTTTACTTCTTGGTCTCATTCATGACAGTGAAAGAGGAGTTCCAGAAGAACTGAAGGAAAGCTGAACAGCAAATGGACTCAGCCAGAATTTCTTAGTAATGGAAAACGTTCTGATTAGATTAAAGTATTAAGAAAAAAAAATAGGAGCTCAGAGATTTGCATATTGCTTTAATGGGCTATTTTGAGCTTCCATTGAAGCAGATGCACTTTTAGCAGATTGACTGAAATGCCAGTTGGGTAATAGTGCAAGAAGAAAAGCCATCATCTTTTTTTTTTTTTTTCAGAGCAGAATAATTTATAGCTGAAATATGACTAATTACCACAATTGAACTTGTGAAACCCCTTGTATTTGTTACTGGCCGTACTGTTCAGTGCTTCTGTGAATGGATGTAGAATCCAAACGACAAACCCCTTTAAGGACATATGATTTTTTGTTTTCCTCGCAAACAAATAGAAATGCATGAGATGTCGGTTTCCCCAACGTAGCAGTGGTTTGAAAGAAAAGTTTATAATTTTTTGTGGCTTTTCTACAAAAGCTTACAGCAATTGAAACAGTATATTTTTAAAATAATCTGCTTTACCGAAATATGGAAGTTCTGTAGTAAGAGTGAGATTCCATCCTGCAGCAGGGAAACTGGTGATGAGCTGTTTGTGACTCCATCAGCAGTGGTGTTAGCTGCTGCTTAGCAGAGGTGTATCCGAGAAGAAAATGTAAAATCCCCTCCTGGCTGTAGTGTGAGGCAGCGCAGGGAAAGGAAGAGATACAACGGCACCGAAATAAGGAAACCGGGGCTCCGTCCTCCGCAGCTCCGGTGCACCTTCTCAGCACTGCACATTTCTAAAATAACAGAACACATTTTTTCTGTTCCTTTTTTTATTACTCAGCTTCAGTTTGTTCCAAGTCCTGAGTCACTTTCATAAATCTGTTTATAAGGAGTGTTCTCCAGTCGGTGAGTTTCAGAACAAACGCATCCGCCGGCCTCTCGGAGCGGGAGCTGTCACCAGTCACACCGGACGAGCTCAGGCACCCGCTGGGGTTTTTTTCCTAGAATTTGACAGGTGCAATTCCAAAGCGCAGTCCCAGGCTTTAGAGATATATAATGTTAAAATAAAGGAGTAGGAGGTGGTTTTGGGGGCAGAACCTGAACCAGGGGCTTTCCTGTCTGATCTGCGTGGTGTCTGAGCCTTCCTCGGTGCAGGCTCTGGTGCTGCTCCCCAGCCCGGCTGCTCCCTTGGAAGGCACCTGCTGTTCCTGGCTAATTGTCTGCTTGTCGTCCTTCCTTGGGCCAGAACTTGGGGGTTTTGCTACGTGGGCGTATAGGCATCGGTGGCGTGCCAGGGTGGGACCCCTGGTGCCCACCCACTTGGCCAAGAGGGGCAGCAGGAGGAGGGTCTGGGCCAGGGCAGGTCCCAGATAGACCTGTCGCTGGTGGGTTATGCCCGTGTGCGGTCCACAGGGAGCTACAGAGGAACGTTCCGTGCTGGAGTGACAGGTTGAGGTTGTTGTAGTAGGGAATTTGACAGGCTGAGCTTGTTTAGCTTGTGTTCTGCCCCTCTGCCCAGCCCGCCTGTGCCACAGGAGAGTTCTCGCTGCGCGCAAACTGGAGGCTTCAGCTGCTGTGGGTTTGCCCTTCGGTTTGCAGGGATATTTTTACACAGACTAGTGAAAAAGCTATTTTCTAAAGAAACTTTGTATGGGTAGGCTGTAGCTGAGCAGCGTGTGACCTCCTCGCGTTCTCTCTCCTTCCCCGGGACGCGGTTTGGTGCCACGTTAACGTTCTGCCCTGGGTTCCTGACTGGCACCATCGCACCTTAATCCTGACGGCTCCGAGCAAGGCTCCTGCCAGGCTGAGGGGTATCACTGGAAGTTCCGTGCTTATATAGTAGTTTGGTGATGTGTGACGCCGGTCTGGATGCGGGATGCAGGTTTTCACACTCTGAAGCCTGAAATTAGTTCTGCATTTGTTATCTCACTTCAGTGTAACTCACGCAGAATTCATCTGTTCGCACGCCGGTTGGAATCTTCTGGAAGTTATTTTCCATCCCCCATCCTTAGCAGTTTCACATTGTTTACGGAGAGAACACGCAGTTTTGTATAAATCACTTGCATTCATACAGTTTTACTGCATTATTTTACTCAATTTCCGAAGGATTTAAGCACCCTGCAGTGTGCAGCGTTAAAAGGCATAAAATGATTGAAAATAAAAGCTATTTTTGGCTGAAGTAATGGAATATTCACCATCAGAAATATTAAACAGCGTTTAAGAAGTGTGGGCGAGATGCAATGAATGAGCTGCATTATATAAACGGCATTATTCAGGCTATTGATTGTAAGGACTTAAATCCAAATCTTGCAAGGTAAAAAGTGGGTTTTTAAAACCTTGTTCCAAGCTGGTGGTGGAACGACCCGTGTTGCTGAAGCGAGGCCTGAGCAGGGACGTTGCCTCCTTTTTTGCTTACGCTAATGTATTGCTTTTAGTAAATACACGGGATAGGAAATAGTGTTTACCTTTCCATAAGGTGAGAGCACTGCTCCTCCTGTCTGACACAGGCCAGGCAATGCTATGTCTATTGCTGCTTCAGCGAGCCAGGAGGAACTGCACAAAGATGTCACGAGCCTACGCTGGCACATCCTTGTGTGCTGTTTTCATGGTCGAGCTTCCATGCGAGTGAACAACAAGAGTAGCTGTCGTTCTTTCTAGGAACTAAGAACTCAAGCAGGCTAAATCGTGGGGAGTATTTAGAGATAAAGATCGCGTTCTAGGGATGTTGTCTATACTTGGAAAATGTTTGGAAATCTTGTCAACCATCTAGACAAACTGAAGAAATCTTCTCAGCTCTCTGGCTTAATCGTGCCGGATGGATCCCGATTTAACATTCCTATAGGTTGCTGTCGGGTGGTTGCATTATCTAATGTAAATCTGGCATAAATCTCTGCCACGCTGACCCTCGCCTGGTAGTTCTGGTTTTGTGCCACGTGGAGTTTCACGATGTGTGCATTGAGCTGCCTCGGGGATCTGGTCCAGCTAAAACCTAACCTTGCCAAAAAAAATTGAATTTCTAAGTGTCTTCTAGTCCTTCCCCTGCTGAAAGAAACTGGAGAGAGGAAATGAAATTGGACTGAAGAGATGGAAGTGTGTCTGAGCTGATATTTCTGTAGATCAAAATGGTATAAATTTATATGTGGTGTAGGTTATCTTAAATTTCTATAATTCTGTACTATAATATGTCCAAAAAGGTGTCAGAGGAAGTTTATTTCTCATAGTTTAGTACTTGGGTTATGGTTCTGTTTGTGTTTCAAACAGCTTGTTCAGTGTCTGGCTGCAGTTCTTTCCATCCTGAAGGAAAATAAATACCATCTTTTGTCAATAATGGAATTAGTGTGTGGATTGTGTTTACTGGCAAGTAAGGTTCATTAATTTTGTGAGGTTTCTCAAATGCTACTGAAAACCTAGACTTAAATTACAAATACACTGAAATACTTAACGTTCGGCTCTTGGCACTCAGATCTGGCATTTCACTGGTTGTGTTTGTGTCCATACAAATCACACTAAAAGAAGGAAATGCTTTGGTTTGCAGCCACCAGTGGCTCAGCACCACTAAGTTACAAAGTGTTGAGAAAAACAAGCTATATTGTTAGTGCAGAATTATTCCAAAGGTTTTGTGAGACCCTCACGATAAAGCCGTAGAGCTGCTTCTGCAGGGGCTCGGGCCACAGGCGGGGGCAGACGCCGCTGCGATGCCGGGCACAGCCTGAGTTAAATTGACCGTGGGGGTGATTTAACGTGAGGTGAAAGATTAAGAAATCGCCTGAGTCTTTCGGACGCTTGTTGTCAGTGCATTGGGCATCTCCTGGGGGGAAGGATGCCGCTCCGGTCGTGGTGGCAGCCAGGAGCAGCTTCCCCGGCCGGGGCTCGGTGGACGGAGGCAGAAGGGGAGGAACGAGGCGTGTGCCGGCGGCTGGGCCTGCAGGAGCAAAGCTCTTGTGAGGGCTCCTGGTTTCAGAGAAGGTTTGCTCACTGAGGACCTCATTCATTTTTCATGCTGGGTGGTGTGACTGGGACTCGGCGAGACCGTGTCGTGTAGCATCGGGAGAGGCTGTTACCCTGATTTTCCAGAAGCTCTTTCTTTTGTGTCGGCGTCCAGGATTCCAGCTGTATTACAGAACAAAATAAAACCCGACAGCTGTGTTCTGGAGCTGGGTTTCACCTTGTATCCCATCATTTCATGCGGTCTTAAAATACGTGCAGCCTGCGCTGGCTCCTGCCGCTGGCTTTCCCAGCCCTGTATTTTCACGTTAGGCGACGCGTCCGACTGACAGCAGCTGCTTCGTTTCAGACACCCCTTTTCTGCAATCCGGGGCATTGCTGAATTAGTTGAAAAATGTGAAGAACTAACGTTCAGCATTCACCAGAAACGTTTGTGGGCTTTCCCGTGGCGTGGGTTCTTTAATGGGCAGGGCTGTGCCGTTCCCTCTGTGCTGCTGCCCGGCTCCAGAGCAGCCCCTCGGCATCGGCAGAGCCTTCAACTGAGGGGAATTCACACTGCAGAAGTGATCGAGAACGTCTGTGATGGTGGGTCATCTTTTTTGCTGTTACAAGTTCTTGGAATAGCTGCTCCAGCACCGTTTGTGATAGACGGCTTCTGGGCTTTTGTTCCTGTATAAAATGGGACACCTCAGAGGAGAGAGATTAACGGCTTGTGAGGCTTTAGCAAGGGCTTTGCACTGAAACGGTGATCTCTATCTTCTGAAAGGTACATAATTAACAAGGAGATTTAAACAGTGTGGGATGCTTTATATTACCCTAAAGACTTTCAGTGTTTTACAACTCTTCCTCGGTTTCACGAACATTGCGCTACAGGTTTAGGGGAAAAAACGGACTTTCCTTTCCCCGTAACGCGAGGCAGAAATGGGAAATGTGGAGGAGCCCGTCCCTGGACAGAGTATTCGGAGAAATCCGAACAGAGCAAGTGAGGTGTTCTTCTAAATCCAGGCAGCTGTAGAGCGGTGCTGTGTCCCTCGCCGTGCCGGGGCGTCCCTCGCTGTGCGGGCCCAGGCGAGCGGTGCCAGGGCAGCTTAGGGCCAGGGCCACCTGCTCCGTGCTTAGGGTAAAGCAGTTAATGACCTGGGTCGTCAAGGCTGCCCGGGCGATCTGTGTAATCCTTTCACACAACTAAGATACTCTTTCAGTTGACCGTTACTTTCTCCCCCTTTTTAACCAACACCTATTTGAGCTCCTGTGTCCCTCCCCACTGCTTATTTAGCCAGATTGAAGCTGGCGAATTGAAACTGTGCAGCGGGGTCAGACCTGTGAACCCGGGGGACAAGGGGCAGTTACCGATGGTGGGCTTAGAGCCGAGAGGCAGGAATAGCCCCGATTTACCGGTACTGAGTCCGTGTAATCTCTGTGCTTGGCCATCAAGGCAGGTTTCTGATGGCGCTTTGAGAAGGTGGTCAGAAAACCCAGTGAGAAGGAAGATAAGCCAGGAGGGCAGGGATGTGTAGCGCCCGGCAGATGAGTGCTGGGAGGGTGCTGTGTGACCTCGGGCTGTGTGAGCTTAGTGACAGGTTCAGGTGATGGGGAGAGATGGCTGTTTTTCTCATGAACCGTGTTGTTCTGGAGCAGACTGTATCTCGCGGGGCTGTAGGCTGTTTTGGTGAGAAGGGTGTTGTAAATGCCAAGTGGAAAGATTGCAATAGCAGTTGGAAGTGTTAGGCTGGGTTCTCTCGAGATAGCGCTCTCTTCTAGATGGGGCGAAGCATTGGCAGAAAAGCTAACTGATGTGTTATAAATTATGTATGTTGGAAAAGTTAGGGTAATGTAATTTTTAAAAATTCCCTGTGGATTCAGTGCACTGGTAACATTCAAAGGTAGCACTTCTTCTGACTTGCAGGTGGTTTATAATCTACAGTCTTGTTTGTATTTAATATAAAGAGGATTTTCATTATTTTTTTACAGGTTACAATATGCTCAGAAAAGGAGAAAGACAAGTATTGCTAAACCCCTTTTCTTAATTGTTATTCTTCTTGCTCTGGAAATATTCCCTGTTCCAGAGTTTAATCTGTTTCTAGTAAATTTATTTAAACAGTGCTGCTTGTTTAAATAACAAATGTAGTTGGTGTTTAAATGATTTGCCAATTTTGAAGTAGTGCCCTATTTCCATTGAATGCAACTGCGGTCTTTAATCTCCGAGTGAGCCGAGGTGCCCGTGGCACCTTCCCTCCTCGCTGGCCGTGGTGCAGCAGACACCGTCCCCCCGCAGCATCTCAGGTGGTTCTGCTGCGCTCCAGGCTTCTGTGGAGGCCCTCAGAGTTCTCTGGGGTGCTCGGAGAGTAATGCAGAGAGGGGTTTGGGGCTTCTTGTACTGCTTAGTACAAGAAGAACTCCTTAGTCCAACTGGGAACCAGCTCTCGTTCCAGCTCCACGGGGTGTGGGGGGCTCTCCCTGGGGCTGCCCCTGGGACCTCTTCTGCAGCTGCCTGTGGAAGAGTCGACACCTGAAACTAGAAACAAGTCATGTAGGCAAGAACATGCGTTCCTCTTGTTGTTGGGCCGTAATTGTGTCAGAACAGCAGAGGTGCAGCTTTAAAGTTTTGCTTAGGTGGGACGTTAATCCGCGATTTCCGTGGTGGTTAAGATTTTAGAAGTTTAACACTTGAGTTGGGAGAATAGTCTTGACCATTACAAAAATTGGGTCAAAGACAACTTGAAGAAACCTCCCTGATTTCTCTGTAGACATTAACTGGCAGTTTGGTTAGACTCTCCTAGAAATCCTCTCCGCTCTTCAGGTCCACTGCTTAATTAGTTTCACTGAACAAATAACCGGGGTGGTGCAGTGGAGATACCCCTGCTCCGGGCAAGGCTTATCTGACCTCTTGTTTCTCTTCCAAAAGTAGAAGTATAAAAGCGTGTTGGTTGGTTTTGTTTATTTTTTTTTTAAATTTCTGTTGGACTTTTCTAATGATTCCAAATTGCAAAGTTTGTGTCTTCTGCCGGGGTGTTTTTGCCCCCAGTTCTTCGGAAGGCCTGTGTTCGTGGAGCTCTGCAGCCTGGCTGGAGGGTGTGCGGGTCACCGGGGCTCAGCCATGGCTTTGCTCCGTTATGGATCATCTAATAGAGGAGGGTGCTCCTCTTATTTATTGTTGTAATACTTCATTTCTGTTTCACTACTCCGTGTCATATATGAAAGCTACCAGTACAGTGTTTTTCAGCAGATAACTCTCACCCGACAATATATCCTGATAACCTGCGTGCATCGCATGATTTAGAAAACAGTTTGAAAGGTACAGCAGTGCCTTGTGCCTCTGACTGATGGCAATAGATAGATTATTAATAACAACGTGTTCTTCTCAGTACTGTGCGCTGGCAGGGAGGTGTTAGATACAATGAATCGCCCTCCATTATGGATCATAAATCCCACAAATCCCGTTTTGCATCTTCTGCTTGGTTGCTTGGAAGGTGCAGCGTGAGCTCTTCACCACATTCTGCCTCGTTCTCCTGGTCCCCATTGAGCATTTTCTGCTCCCCGTGGCTTTGCTGGGAGGATGGAGGGCGCAGGATCTTCCTGAGACCAGCAGAACTAGCAGTTGCCCTGGTTTTGCAGCACAAAGCCCCTTTTGTTCTCTCTCTGCCCCCCGTGCCCCCTCCCTGGGCTGCTGAGAGGGTGTTTATCTCCAGCGAGCCCAGAGCTGGGAAGGATGAGTTCCACGGCCGTGTTACATACACGCCACAGATGAAAATCACGCTGTCAAAACATGAAGGTTCCTCGATAATTTCCTTTGTAATTTGTGTCAGCCTCCAGAAGGCACTGGCTCTGGGGCCGCTGTGCGGGATGTGCCAGCTCGCTCCCCCTTACACCCGTGCTAGAGCACGAGCTCTCTGCAGTAACGTGGCTCTCCTTAATCTGCCTCCTTGACGGCTGCAGTGAGTGATGCGAAGTTATTAGCATCTTTTCAAAATAAGTTACAAGTGAGAGGTTATTTTTCCTCTCTGTTCCTAAAAAGTGATGTGTTATTTTAAGCAGATAACATTTTGTTTGCACTTCTCTGAACTAAGTTTTTACATGAATTCTGTAAAGCTCATGAAAGCTTAGTATTGCTTTGTGAAATTTAGAAAACTTTAAAAACTAATGCTAAAATGTACTCTAATGGCTGGATTTGAAAATGAAACTTTGGATTTTAAATTCTATGTGTGAAAATGACGGCAGCTAGTGCTGGGAGTTTAGTTCACCCTTGTCCTTTCACCTTTAGATTTATGATGCCTTTCTGGTGGGGCAGGGCTGATGCTTTTGGATTGCTTGCTGAGGAACCAAGCCCTTTGGAGAGAGGTAACCCATTAGAGATCCAAGTGGGAAGTAAAGGAAAAAGACGTGAGGCTGTCGGTGTTGCGGCGCACGCAGCAGCCGGAACAGAAAGGTTCAAGTAGTTCAGTTGTCAGCACTGGTTACCAAGCCTTAAGAAGTGACTTTTTTTGCAGTGTAGCTTCAAGAGTGTCCGAGGCCAGGCTGGAGGGGGCTTGGAGCAACGTGGTCTGGGGGGAGGTGTCCCTGCCCAGGGCGGGGGGTTGGAACTGGATGACCTTTAAGGTCCCTTCCAACTCTGACCATTCTATGGTGAGTCCAAAAGGACGAGTGCTGGCTGCTTTGCTGCTTTCGGCAGCTGAATTGGAGTTTTGGTTGCGGTGTGATTAGCATCCTTTGGGCAGCAGTTGGTAGCTGAAGTTGAGCAGCACAGAGCATGGCACAGCCTCCCTGTCCTCGCTGACCCACGGGGTGTCACACGAGCAGCAAGGTCGGCGCTGTCTCTAGGTGAGTGAATTCCTTACCATGCGAGGAGAGGCCGAAAGCTCGGAGCTAGGACATGACTATGGTATTTCATAAGTGATGCCCAAAGTGGATGCCCAAACGTGCCAAGCGTTCGTTGCACACCCTCCTGGTGGGTGAAGGCAGAGCTGGAGTCGCTGGCCGAGGAGCCTGATGTGGAGGGCTGGCAGCGGTGAGGCAGCTTGGCTCTACAGCCCGCCCAGAGATAGTTCTCAGACCTTCTCCGTAGGTCATCTTTATGTAATTTGCAGCTGTGTGATCACTGTGTGATTACTTACAAAAGTAATTAGTTAACTATTTTATTTTCTGCAGGATGTATTTTTTCCCATGTGCTTTCCTCCTGCAGACAGAAATCAGGCTATTGTCTTCCAGTGTGGAAGGTTTGGAACCAAAAATACAATTTGGAAGTCACACGTTTTTTCAGCTGCGAGTAATATTAATAGTAATTGCCACTGAGCGATCTTTCCGTTGGTAGAAACAAACCATCGAAATGATAATTGTAGGATTCTCTGGGATTTAGGTTGATTAACAAACCAGACAACCAGTGGGCAGCGTGCACTGAGCCAGAGCTCTGGCTCCTGGGCAGTCGGCAGAGCTTAGCTGGCATCAGTGGAGCAAAGCCCGTTTTATTCCATTTGCCCAAAGAATAAGCATATGCCATGTCAGAATTAGAACAGTTGGAAACAATTGCTGCACGGGGGGATGATGAAAGATAGCTGGAGAAGGGTGGAGGGGTGATCAGACGCCGAGTTCAGGATGTAAATGAGGCCGGGCTGGCATTCGGGAACCATCGCCGTGTGACAGGAAGGTGCACCCGATAACGTCCTCAGCTCTCTCCGTGAGCTGAAAGGAATTCCCACGCATTTTAAATGGGGAAGAGAACTGTTAAGGACGCCTCGTGAAATGAGCTGTTGAGAAAAATGCAGATAATTTAATTTGGGCCCCACAGAAAGTGAGGAAGCTCAGCGTCGCAATTGCCGAGCAGTTGGAATCTGTTTTGTTCTTTTGAAATAGTGTTTTTGTATATTGGAAGTGCAGAATTCAGGAATGTATTACCTGTAATGAAATTGTGAATTACTTCTGAATCTTTTCATTATAATCTCCCAATTCATTGCATGATCCTGTGGTGTTTATCTCAAGTTCTTCATAACCTCAAAAGTAGGTTGTTCTGGTTTGTTGAAATGTGGACCAGTTTTAATCTCAACTAAGATTAACGCGAAGAAAGAGCCCATTAAAAAAACCCAAACACCTAAAATACCCACTTCTCAAAGTAAGCACACCCAAAAATTGTTCTTTTTATGTATTTTGGGAGGACGTGTGTGACCCGTGCTGTGTGACAACTATAGCCTCAGTCACATAATGTAATTCAATTAAAACAAGCCTGCCTTATCTCGGCAGATATAAAAGAAAAAAGAGAGAAAAAGTTCTTTCAGATCATTCATAAATTTTAACGGGAGTCATATTGTAATCAGGAGCTAATTTTCTTTTCCCATTATCTCCTGCCATCCCGTGTTACGAGAACCCTTTGTTCTCTGCAAGGTCTTCACTCAGAGCTTTGGTTTCTCACAAAGTCATTAATTAGGGAAGACGATGGATCTTCACCCGGGCGGGCAGGGGCACCGACCCCAAGGACGGGCTTCGGTCCAGCTCACGCCCCTCACTCACCCCCTGCTCCTCCCTGGTGCACATCCACTGGGCTTTAGACTCGGGAGACGCGGCCTCATGGCATCGTTCGTCCCACACTGTGTTTCAACACTACGGGCTGTCTTAAACGATACAAAATCATCATTGTGTAGAGCCTTTTGATGTTTAAACGTGGATGCTTTTCTGCTGCTTTATTGTGTTGTTTACTTGCTGTCTGCCTGTCTTGTCTGTCAGGATTTAACGCTCTGCTTTCCTCCATTGACTTACAGGTGAAATATTTGACTCTACGTTTTATTGCCTCTGTAATAATATTTTTTACAATAGAAAAAAAGCTACCATCTCTGCAATTCTAACTCTCGGTTTCTGTTTTCTTACTAGTTTGCTGTTTTGTGGTTCATAAGAGGTGCCATGAGTTTGTTACCTTCTCTTGTCCCGGGGCTGACAAGGGACCTGACACCGATGTAAGTACCGTGACATTGCCTGTGTTGCTTTTACACCTAGTGTTCTGTTGTTACACCCAAGTGTGAGACTGAGTTACAAACGGTATCCATGGGCTCGTTAGGGTAGATAATCTTAGCCTGAGTCATTTTAACAATTCTGAATTGAGCATTTATGGACTGTATGATCTATTTTTGGGAAGAAAAGCAAGAATGAACGTGTGACCAAGAACACTGTTCCTCAGAAGGTGACAACCCCGAGGTGCTTACTCAAGCCCAAAGTCAGCATTTTATCTTTGTTTGCTTGATGTTGAATTCCCAGGAGAGGCTGAGGCTTCTTCTGAGCTTTCCTTGCATCCATCGTACCTCGAGGTAGATCTTCAGAGTTGACTCTGCTCCTCACCCTCTCTGCACGAGGGTCTGTAGCTCCGATCAGGTGGCAGTTTAGTCTGGAGCCAGGTGGCTTGTTGGAGGTGGGGTTCTGAAACAGTCATGTTGATGCTGGAGCTGAAATACCAGCTGGGGTACACCCTGCCTGCCGTGCTCCTTCCAAACCCCCATACTTCATACACATAGCGTTTTTGGTCAACAACCCGTTCTTACTTTCAACACATCTGCTTCCATGGCGAGACATACGCATGAGAATTTTGTGTCGCCCTGCTGAAATAATAAACTAATCTTGTTTGTTCACACAAAAATAACATTTCTTTGGGTTTTATAAATCCCCCTTTACAGTGAAGTAATTTAACATCTGCTTATGGGAACAATACATTCAAAGTGTTCTTTGTCTGAATGGCTCTGTTTTGTTTCTTATAACATGTTCATGCTCTAGATTGTAGGCTATTATCTCCTCTGAAATGCACCAGAAGACTTTTCTTGCTAGGTTTTAATGAGCTTCTCATCAATTGTTTTAATATTCTGGCCATGAGTTCAATGAACAATGTACGGGCAGAAGCCACGAGGGGTTTTTTGAGATGTTAACAAGTTTTCTTATTTTTAAATTTAAATGCAGGGAAATGCCAAAGAACTGAGAAGAATTTTAAAAACGGGTTGAGTTTTAAACTTTTCCCAAAATAATTAGGTGAGTAAGAAAAAGGCCTTAGTTATGAGCGCAGTTGCCCTATTGAGTTCTTCTCTTCAGCTGACAGGGATGCTGACTTCCAGAGAGCACACCAGGTTGGAGGTGGCCTCAGCCCACACCTGGGGTCTGTCCCTGTCCTCTGGTGACAGAGAGCTGAGCGAGGGTGGGATCTGACAGCCTTGTGGCAGCAGCCCTGAGCTTGGTGGCACCACCACTGCTGTCCTTAACATCCGTCTCCTCTCTTCCTCCCTTTCCCCCTGCCCCCTTATGGAGAAGAGACCCTCTGGGGAGCCAGCTCCAAGTAGAACCTTTCCTCAAAAGCTTTAAGTGCTGCTGCTTTGGTAGCTGCTCACAACACGAGCTTCACAGTCCTCGAAACAACACTGCTAAACCCAAGTGAATGCAATTAAAGATACAATTGTAACTGAAGGCTTTGTTTTCACCTTCCTTCTTTTTCCATATTCGGTTCTGGTAGCTCATCGAATGCTCCGTTATTTCATTGTGTCTGTCATCTCCAGCCACTGTCGTCTTCCTCTTCCCTTTTTTGCACTTGGCTCCTCATCTCAAATTTTCTCCACCTTTCGTCAGCTGCTCCTGCTGCAGTCCTGCTTCCTTCTTCTTAATTGCTCCTTCCCTAAATATAGCTCATACCCACAAGCAGTTCACTGCTGCTTTGCATTGGTTGGTTCCTAAGACACGAGTAGAATTCTTAGTTCTCAGTTGGGACAGAAGGTGTTAATGGAAGTTTCTGTTGATTCAGTTTTAGAGGTGACACTCGCGAGCAGCTCTTCTGTGTCTTTAGGGAATGGTTTGACTCTTGAAGTGTTCTTGGTGATTTTTTTAAAAACATAGTTTCTTCAGGCTTTTTCTCCCAAGGTTCATAAGTGAGTTTGTCCTCCAGGACAGCCCCGTTACACCAGCTTACTCCTGCTCAGTGCAGAGGTGTGACGTGCGCAGGAGGTGCGCGTTTGTGTGTGAGACCATCTCCTCGTGGTCACAGAGCCCGTTGTGTGCACGCTCGTTAAGAGTCATTAATGCTGCCGACGGCCTGTCGTTATTGGTCTTTTTGGCCGTGGTGATTAAATAAATCAGCCTAATGCCTCATTTTAGTATTTGGGTTACCAAATGATCATTTTCAATATTTACACAGCAGCAATATCTCAAAAACACTTTGAAGATTAAAAGCTAACAGAAAATAAATATGTTTTATTAAAATTGTGCTACATTAGTGGGTCCTGTTACACAAAGAGGATTGTAGGATGGTATACTTTAATTTACTGAAATGTTTGACGGCAGCGTCTCCCTTTTACCACTCGGTAACTTATTCCTGTCGGAATTAGCGCAAGCTCTGTTCTGAACTGTGCTGTGCTCTAAAGCTCATCATAACATTTAGCAGATTTTTAAATATTAAAAAATCCTCTTCTAAATTATTTCCTGCAGATGCACAATTAATTTGTATACTGAAATTCTCCAGGGTATTTGCGTGATGTAACCTTTCCATTAATTACAAGAGCAATATTGTCATTAATAAAATTACTTTTTCCAGAGCAATAATTATAAATTATAATCATTATACATTAGAATGTTTCATACATATCATAATAATTTTAAATGATTGTGCACCGTACTTTAGAATAAATGAGGCAATGCTCACAAATACCTTGTTAGAATAATTATCAGTTAAATTTCTTCCATTTAATAAGGAGAATCCGAATTCTTAGCAGCCAGCCAGGTGCCTGCCCCAGGTGACAGTGTTTCAGGGTGCAGAGCGTTTCCCCCTCGGAAGCAAATCTGCCTTTGGAGCCAAAGGAGGGGTTTCTTCAGGTAAGTGCTCTCGGCCCCTGAGGCGCCTGGGACACGATGGCAGGATTTACAGCCGTGTCCCGAGGCGAGCTGGCGTGGCGTGGCGCTGCCACCCCCAGGGACGTGGGCTTTCTGAGCGCTGGGGTCCAGAGGGGGGTAGGGAGACCCCAAAGGAGAGAGAACCCATCAGTTTTAGAAACCTCCTTCTGACTTCCATGAAAGTGAAATGCGCCCGTGGCTGAAGGATGAGGTCGAAGCATCTCTCTGAAATAATGCTCTTTTGAAAGAGAGAATTGAGCTACTTTAAAAATAACTGGTGTGGTTCTTTTCAAAGCTCTTCATAACCCTTTTGGCTGCAGCATCCCCTGCAGAAAGGGGCAGCCCCACCAACGAGTTCAGTAATTTCTCTAGATATAAGTTGAAACGAAAGCTATTTTTAAATTTCTACATATTTAAATACAGTCAGAACAACAAAAGGCATTTCAGACTGCACTACCCACAGATGTTTTCTGGTTTCCTTTCCTGTCTTACATACCATACAGCTCAGTATTTCAGGTATTTTAAGTGCTCACCTGTATAAAGGTCCTGTGGTCCGTATCACACTAAACACGGTGGTGCACTCCTGCTGTCTGCTCAGGTAACGTTCCTATTCACTAGAGTATTCTATTGCTGGAAAAGAGGGGATAAAATTATTACTTTAAAGTTAAATGCCTTAGGGGTCAGTGTAAAAGAGACAAAAGCTTAAAATCACCCTCTTCTTGCTTTATTCGGACCAGTTAAAAGGCGAGGTTGACAGGTCTGTTTGTGCCAAAGGGAAAACGGTGCTTGTGAATAGAGTGGTCCTCCCTGAGCAGTCGTGCAGTGATGGTGTCTGGGGAACAATACCCTGTTTCAGATGAAAGAAGAATTCTTTTTTGAAATTTGAAAAAATAGGAGAAAAAAATTCTTTGTGGTGAGGGTGTCAGAGCCCTGGCAGAGGCTGCCCAGGGAGGTTTGGGGTCCCTTTTTCTGGAGACCTTCAAGCCCCTCCTGGATGCAGCCCTGAGGGATGTGCTCTGGGCAACCCTGCTGGAGCAGGGGAGTGGGACGGGGTGGTCTCTGGAGGTCCCTTCCAACTCCCACAGTTCTGTGATTCCGTGACAGTGAAGGCACCAGTGCAGAAGACAATTAAGCAGGTCCTGTCGTGGGTCAGAGACTCAGCAGTGGCCAACAGTGCACCTCTGGTACAAGGCAAGGAATTTCCTGCAGGGATATGTCAGAAGTGATTATTCCTTTTAATTTCATAAGATACTTTATGTAGAATTCTTCAGCAATTTTTCTGTAGAAAAATTTAGAAAAGAGCTAAAACATTACAGGCCATTAAAAACAGGAGCTTTGAATCTTCTCCCTGTCTGTCAAGCTATAACCAGGTGTCCTGTGGGCAGCTTGGGGCAAGGGAGGAGTGAATGTGTCACAGTGGAGATTTATGTGTAAGGATGGGGAACTGCTGAAATGGATTACCAAAAGAGGAAAGAAAGGGGCTTGTGTGGGGATTTATTTGCATAAACAGCACCTTAGATACTGCCTGTGCCCCCGTGGGACCTAGGAGGGAGGTGAGCTGAGCCCTGTAAGGCTCCCTCCTGCTTTTCATTTTATTGTTTGTATGATTTTAAGAGTTGGGAGGAAAAAGACTGACCCTCTGAAGCCCATACGCAGGGGCACCAGTGGGAAATGTGTGTTTGTAAATCATACTTCAGGATATGGCAGCAGCGGGCTGGGTTTGGCCGGAGGCTCGGGGCGGTGCCGTGCCCACGTCTGCAGCGCTGTCGCGGTGTTGGGGCTGATAGTGGCAGGTTGGGTACAAACGATGCGCAGCATCTTCCTTATGTCAGCCTCTGGACTAAGCAGGAGGGAGTGGATAGAACTGGGCTGTCCTGGAGGGTTTAGTCCTCTTGGCCAGATCTCTTTTCCTGCTCAGCTCCAGGTAATGCTGAAATAAATAAATAAATGTGTATATTAATTACGGCCTTTAGTTATGCTTCCAGACTGAGTGTAGGAGGCTGGTTTCAGACTGAAACCAGGTGGTAGCTTTACTGGTCTTGGGAATTAAAAAACCCCAAAAACCAACAAAACAAACAAGCCTTGTGAAAAGAAAAGGCAATAGCTGGAAGCGTAGTATGAAGACTTAGTGCGGGACTGGTTAAAAAAGAGATTTTAATCAGAGAGCTTTGCAGTCTCTTCCCAAGGATAATGAAATGCAGCAGCAGGGCAAGTCTGATTTGCTTTTTACCATTTGGTTGTTTTCACAATGAAAAACAACTATTTTGCCCTGTTAGACATCATGAGTGACCCGAGCAACTAACAGAGGATCATTGATAAATACTGTAACAGCCAAGCTTGGGGGGGCTATTATTGATTTCTAATCTGAAATTTGGATAATAGGCAATCTTGTCCTAGAAGTACTTTCTTTTTAAAATAAGAAGCTTCTCGCTTTGTCACAAAAGGTACCCAAAGGCAGGAAGATCTGGCAAGATACAGTTTGCCGCTTGCCAGACGAGCAGGAACGCTTTCTGGAAGAGAAGCTGATTGAATTCTTTTGAGCAATTCTTAAACAGCAATAAATTTATTAATCTGTCATTGTTTACCTTAAACAAAATACAAAGCCCCCTCTATCTACAAATTGAGATACCAACTCAGTGTGTTTGTATGTCTGAGTTTAGGAAAGTTCTTAATCATAATTACTTTGTTTACAACGGGCATTATAAGATGGGGACAGTTTTAGAGGACAGCAAGGTTGTTCTTCTTACAAAAATAAGTATTTTATTTCTGACTTCTGAATCTCTGCAGTGGGTCCAGAGTAGTTCATGGAGCAATAAAGGATTCATGCTTAAGGTTTTGATCTCAAAGCCTTAAAAATTAACTGTTGGGAAAACTTGCTTATGTCACTTTTCTACATTTTTTTTCCCAATTACTTTTAAATGTTACTGTGCACATCTGTACTGGCTCCCTCTGGAATGTGGCCACCTGAGTCTATTCAGAATGAAATTTCAATTTGAATAGAATCAGTCTTGAGTTAAGACTCGTTTTAATGGGAGAGAGATTAAAGAAGCAAATCTACCCAGAAGGGCTCTGTCTGTCCTGTGTTCTGCTCACGTCGAGCCAGCGGCTGTGGGAGGCTCATGGCTACGGTGGGGAGATCGCGCCCGGTGTCCTCCATCAGGTGCCCTGGAACTGCAACAGCATCTTGTGCCCCGTGACGTTCCTCTCCCCTTATCAGATACTTCAGAGTCCAAGTGCTGTTTTCCTGCCCATCTCGGTAGAGAAAATCCAGCCATATGTCACCCTCTCCACCTTACGTTCCTCACCGGTTGGCAGGCGCTGCCAGCGTTCAGCGGGGTGCTCCTCACCTGCCTGGGGGTGCTTCCCCGCAGTGCCCGTGCCCAGCCTTAGTCACTGACCCACCGTGCCCTCGGAGAGGGGTGGTCCTTGCTGTTGGCCGCTGCACGGGGCTGTCACGGCCCGAATGCCTTCATTTCAGCAGTCGGAAGCTGCGCGGGTTACCTGAGAGCAGTCCGTGTGCTGAACATCTCTGCATTTCTCACCCGCTGAACACGTTTGTGCCTTCTGTTCCTGCACTGAAGCACAGGCTCCTCTTGCTGAAGCTAAAATGGCTTTTAGGCCGAGTGAATGATCCTCAGGAAAAATAGAATTAAATTACCAAGGAGCAGGTTCCCGCACTTTCATAACTACTGCCAGTCCCACCCATCCCTCTGCCCGACACCCCGGCCCCAGAACCGACTGTGGGTCCATCCGCAGAAGGTGGGTTTGCTCTGCGGTACCGAGCAGAGCGGGGTGAATCCCCTGGGTGCCCGCCCTGCGGGGAGGGGGTACGCGGTGGGCGATGCCGTCCACAGCCACCTTGCTGAGGGGCTCCATCCCAGCCCGTCGGATTCGGTGCGTGGAGCTGGCACCCGAGACACGGAGTGTCTTGTGTAACCAAGGTTTTGTTACAGTCTCTGAGCTTTAGAAGTCCGTAGCTTGGAAAGCTTTTTATTTATAAAGGATATCTTTTTTTATTTTCCCAACCTGGAAATGCTGAATAACTGTCACAAAATAACGAGGGTTTTGATTTGCCAGGCTTTTGCTGTACAATGTAGGGTATAGCATGGATGGTTCTTGGAAGAGTTAATAGTCAATCAGAGACAGTACTGCGGAGAGAGAGGAAATTTAGATAAATTATGAATCTAAAAATATCAGTGATTTTCATCAGTTAGCCTTGGAGAACAGCTATTAGGCAGTGATATTATAAAAGCAGAACTCTCAGCAAAGTTATTCCCAATAACAAAATGAAATCTTGTCAATAGGTTTGCCGTTTCGGTGGCAGTATCTCCAGCTGCTGGAGCAATCTGCTGGGCGCTAATTCCACAATTAAAACTTTTTCTAATTCCTCAAATTGAAGTTGACGTGAGTCTCACAGCCTTTATTTTTCCAGTCTTAGAGTATATTTAGTGGCGCAATATAAATGGAATTTAATTATTTCCTTGTCATCTTGTAGTTGCCCTTTGCCAAAGTTGTGTCAGTCTTTAAACTGTACATGAGTGTGCTGAGGTGATCCCGGGATTAGGGGGGAAGAATGCTCAAGGCTTAGTAATTATCTATTTTCTTACAGGAGATGTCGTGTATAATGTGCCATAGACCTTTCCATCGCGTTCCACCCCCACAATCATGTGGTGGTGTGTTTTTTTAAAAGAAGTCTTCTGGCATACTGAACTGATGAGTAGAGGGAACAGCCCCAGTCACAGGCCACTGAGGAACCTTGCAGAATGCCAAACGTTTTTAGCACCCTTGTGGTTTTTGAGGTGGCAGTTCTTACACCAAAATTAGATGAAATCTTAATTTGGAACAAAAGGAGTGGGCTAATTTTGAAAAGCTCTGTAGATCCCATATGCCACAAATAATTCCAGAATGTGTCACCAGAGAGCATACCTATCTCGGGAAATTATTGGGAGCTGTTTCCCTTGGGGTGCGGGGAGAAATTTGCTGCCGAGGGCGCAGTTCAACTGGTGTAGCCTCCATTCCTTAATGGAAATCTGCGGCCTGCAGCCCTCCGCCTGTGGGGCTGGGGAATAAAGAACAGCTGGTGTAGGAGAGAGCAGGCTTCTGTTCCCAGCTGTTCTGACCCTGGAGTGGAGCCTGGAGGAGCCGAGGAGGGCAGGGGGCAGAGGCAGGTCCGGCTGGGCAGGGGGCGGCTGCCACCCGCTGCCACGGGAGCTGCATTTGTCAGACTGGCCCTGGCACAGCGTCCGGGTGTCACTGCATGAACAAGAACTGCTTTGTTTGATTCTTGGGCGTGCTGCTGTTATTTTGTTTGTTTCCTCTAAATTTTCACTGTCGGTTCCTGGGGTGATGCTCTGCAGAGAGCCAGGTAGCTCACAGATTTTGCTTCAGCCTTTGGAAAAGGTTGGATTTGTCTTGAAACAGGGGGTGATACCAGGGAACATACATCACACGATAGATTCTCATTTTTTATAATTGGTCAGATTTTTGTAACAACCTAGTGAAGCTCAATACAAATGGATTTTAAACCAACTGGATATTACCTGGGCTGAAAAACAAAATCCTGATGCTCCCGTTGAAGTAACATTATGCTGGTCATGATTTCGTTCATAATTTGATGTCAGCTATTCCTTTGCAAATAAATAAACCGTAGCGTGACCTGTGTAATTAATGAGACTTAATCCTTAAAGTACCAGTGATCAGAGCCTGAGCTCATAAACTAAAAGCAAAAGCGTATCATAAATTCTGGTAATGAGAACTTAGTAGATGAAAGAGTCAGAGATTGATTTATCCTTCTCTGCTTTTGTCCCCATGAGAAGGGTACCTGCTGAACTAAGGCACAAAAGAAATCTGTGCGTTGGGAGAACCGTTGTAATCTGTAACAAAGCTACCTTCAGGTCTGTTTCTATGGCAACAGGAGCATCAGACCAGCAGAGAATGGACCAGAAAGGAGATAAAAGCCTCTATAAAAATAGTTATAAAAAGGGTATACATAGCTTGCACTGCTGTGTTTCTTCTTTTTAAAATTATGAAAGGAGAGGAAAAAAGACCCAAACCCAGATTTTTTTTCTGAAACCTGGTTATCATGGTAGCTGTTTAGCTTAGAGCACTGGAAAACTAGTAGAATAAGAGCAAATTATTAACTTTCTGAAAATTAAGAAGAGTTTATAAAAAACAAAATCTCAAATCTAAACTTCCTAGAGGCAAAATAATTTTTAAAGTGTTTTTTATGTAAAAAACATTTTGTGAATCTTAGGGTCTTCATTCCTTCCTAGAAGTTATAATGAGACAAGAAACGATAGATCTTTGGTCCACAAAGGGCCATTTCTTCTATCCAACTAATTGCTTTATCATCATTAAATTTTCCTTTTGCTGTCCAGTTGCAAGCGTGTGAATTACAGAGTCCCGGACTGGCACTCCACGTGTCAGTGTTCTCTTTCTCCTTGTGTTGCCAGAGCTTGGGTAAGACTATGGCAAAAGAACAAAAAAAACTTTTTCCTCCATCTTTCAAATGTTTAACGAGGGTCACTTGGGTAGGAAAGGTGCCGTTCCCAGCGCCAGTGAAAAAATGTGGCATTATTGCAAAGCAAATCTGAACGGGATGTTAATACTCTGATGCTTCTTGAAAATGAAATCTGCTGATCTCCTTTTTTAGCCAAGCCTCCTTTATAACGGTTCTCTCATCGCTTCACAATTTCAAAGATAAAAAATCAAGGTGGAAAATGGGATGCATATTTACCTGTTACACTTGCAATCTTTATTTAGAAAAGCAGCAGCCTGTTGCAAATATTCTAGCTCTAGATTTTATGCTTCAGATGTTCCTGATGCATGGTCCTCCAGTGCTTTGTAACGTTCTGCGGCTTGGAAACCTGACTTTGGGAGCTTTGAAACCGAGCAAAGGGGTCCAGACAAATTAATGTGCATAAACAACACCGCAAAACCCTGTCGCTGTATTACTGAAAGAATTGCTTTTGTCATTTCTTTATAGAAACTTGGTACCGCTTTTTTATAGTCCTTATTTATGGCTATGTCTCTGTCAAGAGCAAAAAAAACCCTAATAAATAAGCAGGATCTTGTTAGCTGGAGTGGACACTCCTGCTGCAGCGCCTGTGGAAGAGCTGATGGGGCAGTTGCACGGTCTGGTTTCTTGAGCTGGAGAGCAAGTCCTGGTGGTTTGATTGAGTAGAGACGTCAGTGGGCACCAGTGAAAGGTTACTTTCCGTGTATTTGTATAAAGTAGAGAGCTGTAAAAAGTCGGACAGACCTTGTCCAGAAAGTGGGCTGGGTTCTGTGATGCTAAAGGCAACCTGCCTGCGGCCATCAGGCTTGAGGGAGTTTGGAACAGTCAGGCGTAAGACAGTCTGTAGAAAACCTACATTAAATAGGCCATAGATATACACATGCAGTCTTTGTGAAGAGGATTCTTAGTTTTATTGTCTCAGATCTTTATTTTTTTCTAGAATTACTTGAAATCTGGGATTATTGCAAATTACTGTTTTCTTTCTGAGAAGATTCTTTGTATTTAATTAAAGATCATCTGAGCCTGGCAATCCTAGTATGCAACAGGAAAAGACCTGACAATCTCTTCTTATAAATAGCTTTATGAAATCCTTCCTTAGTCAAAAGCCACTTCTATTTTTCAAGGTCTCTATTAGTACCTACAGATTGACCTACTTACAAGTGAGCGAGTCAGGTTGGATCGTCAAGTCTGAAGCCTAAAATCCCACTCCTCAGCTCACATTAACAACATCCCTTTTATAGCACTTTAACAAGCTTTTTACTTCATTAAAATAAATAAGCATTTTGATAACCAGAGACTATAATTCGTGTGGTTGTTCTCAAAGTCTGTTCATTTTGTCATGGTGACCTTGTTTCTGCCAAGTAGAAATTCTGTTCTTTTTCTTGAGGATTGCGTTTTGCTGGCAGCTGGGCCAGGGGAGTGGAGGATGCTGCGCTGCTGGCTGTGCCCGTAGCTCCCCCGTGGCTCCAGCACCCAAGGGTGCAAGAGGAAGGAAGAGGCTTTGGGAGAAGCAGAAGCACAAAAAAGCAGGAGGAGAGTGAAACAAATAGTAGAAATGACGGCAGTCCTGTAACTTTTAGGAGAAATGTATAATCCCTCAGAGTTTTGTTTAACATCTGTCACTCGTATCTTCCTGTGCCAAGAGCATGATTGGACCATTCAGGAGATAAAAAGAACTGTGCAATCAACAGACTTTGTCCAATATCCCTCTGTAAAGGGGTTTCGTGATAAATAATATGAAAGACTTCAAACGCAAATGGCTTTATATTTAACTTGCTTAATTTAGAAACATCCATAGAGAGGTAAAATTAAGAGAAGTAGAAATACGCATCTTTTTATTTGCTGGAAGCGCATTACAAAATGAGAGGGGTAGAAAATGTTCCCTTTACCCTTCCAGATTAATCCTTTGCTCTTCTGTGAGAAGGTACAGCTGTTTACTGATCTTACAAGCTCAAATCAAATCAAAGTGTTTCCTAGTGCTTTGTGTTTGGCAGCAGTAGAGCCCCGGGGTCAAACGAGGAGAGCGCTTCTGCGCCAGACCGTACCTGAGCCGCTCCAGCAGCCTGCCCAGGAGGGATGTTGTGTGCCCAAGCCCAGACACTCCCCTGCCCTGCCCGGCCAGAAACGGCTGCGGAGTAAGAGCTTCTTTGCAGGTAGTTCTGAAATGAAGGAGGAAAGAAGTCCCGCTGTCATTAGCCTCACGTTAGCTGTCGTTGCACTGCATTTTCTGGTTTTAGTCTCTGCTCCTGTCGCAGTTCACTCAGGTTCATTACTGCTTGTTTTGCCAATACTGTTGGGATACGCTCCAAGAATTTGGGTTATTAGTCATTGCAATAAAAGACCAATGCATCTTAATCAACACAGGCTTCCAAAAATTAAACATTTCCTGAAGTTGTGGGTCAAAACGATCACATTTAAAAATGTACCATGAAGTATTTCTGGTTGCTCATAGGTTTAAAAAGCAGCAGTTACACTGGCACCTGGCTGTAAGAGAACCCAGTACTGCAGAGACAAGGGCCCAGCCAAGAAATCTGCTCTGGAAACTGTGGTGGCGAAGGCAAATTCAGGAAAAGGTCTCGGAAGCAGTGGGTTTCCAGGCATTTCTAACATTAGCACAGGATTTGCATCTAAGTCAGTGGGAGTCTTCAGTGCCTAATGAGCTGTGCTTGATTTACAAGCTTGGTATTTAAACTGTTTCTTTAGCACAAAAATAAACAGCCTGTAAGATTGCAACTCTAAGAAAACCTAAAAGTCCATAATAGACAGCACGCTGGCCTCTTCAGTCCAGAGCGGGTGGGAAGGCGCTGGCGTGGGAGCCTTCAGCTCCTGCGGACTCAGCAGAGGGAGCGCGGCTTTGGGGCAGCTGGGATGCTGCTGCTGGGGTNCTCACAGCAGAGGGAGCGCGGCTTTGGGGCACCTGGGATGCTGCTGCTGGGGTGCTGCTGCTGGGGTGCTGCTGCTGGGGTGCTGCTGCTGCTGGGGTGCTGCTGCTGCTGGGGTGCTGCTGCTGCGGTGCCCGTGCGGGACGGTGCCCGTGAAGCTGGATGCCTGTGAAGCTCATTCAGTAGGAAACGGGACACGGAATGGTGCTGTGGGGCTGTGGGATCCCTGCGGGTGAGGAGCTGCACAGCGGCACTTCCCGCTAAGGTGGTGGCAGGGAACGTGCCTTCAGGCACCACGTATTCTGCCTTAAATACGCTGTTACCCAGTAGCCCCCATCTCCTGTATAAGCTTGGCAGCTTTTGTATACGTCCCCTTCACTGTGCTTGAAAAGAGGTGGAGGTGTAAATAAGGCCAGTGGCGGGAGGCTGTTGGTTCCCAACACTTGCTGGAATAATAATGCAAAGAAGTGGCCTGGGAAAGATGTTTTAACTGGATTTCTCTGATATCCCAGGACCTTCTGCAAAATCATCCCAGTATGGCCAGTTTTCTAAAGTCTATTAATGGCATTCTAACTTCAAAGATAACAACTTAAAAGTGAAGTCTGCCCATAAAAGGAGAAAAATAATAGGTAGTGATCGAAAAACAAAGAGAGATTGTATTAAGTCCTTGCTAATGATATTCTATAATTAGATCTCCTTAATGGACGGGCAGAATAATCTATTTAATCTTAACTCTAGTTTGTGGTGGAGCACTGTGCCTTATTGTATTACGGCTCTACAGTGAAGAACCAGCAGCTTTTGTAATAAACACAGTCTTCTCAAAATGCTCTCTTTCTCAATTCACCTTGTGAAGTTTTTCTTCACTCTTTCTAACAGGACTGGGCTTTGCTCCTTTGATGGGAAGGGATGCTGCACCCGCGCTCTCAGTGATGCAGCGAGGTTTTTGGCCTTCTGTATTCTCAAGTGCAGGCTGCTTTTAATGATTTATCCTTCACTGGTGTGCCTTATGTTGAGATGTTCTTTATCTACAGCCTAATTAAACTAAATCATATACCGTCTCTGTCTAGTTCAATTAAAATAAATCGGACAGATTGACCTCCTTAATACTCTTCAGAGCATGCTATTAGTCTGCACAGTCCCTTCAAGACAAATTGTTGTCTCTTGAGACAATACTTACTGTCTGCCTAACTGAAATGATAGAAAAACATGTGCCTTTCTGCTTAGAACAGGAACTCACCGTTCATGAGGTGCAGCTGCATCAGGTGCACGTAGGAAAGCCGCCAGGTCACAGCCCCGTGCAGGCAGTGGCCGGCAGCTCTGCTTGAGGATGCCCTCCATTCGTGTGTGCGCCCCAGGATCGCACGCTGGTTCCAGCTCGTACCTGCCTGTTTCACTCCTGTTGCTCCCTTGCCTCCAGATTCATTGCATCCTCAATTTGGCAGCCTCCTCCTGCCTGTTTCCAAGGCACTTTCAGTCTGGGATTCTGCATGCTCATTTCGCTGAAGATGTTCTGGAAGTTTCTAATGAGGCTTGTGATTTAGGATTTGTTGTCTTTGACACAATTCTTTAATTTGCGTTCTTCCTCAACTTCTCTCCTTTTAGGTATTTGATTTTTGGGTGGTTGGTTTGGTTTGAATTTTTCCTAACTTGTGTTCTCTGTGTCTCTGCTTCCCCTCCTGCCTCTCCGTGGGGCTCCCAAAGAGCTTCTGCTCTGAGCCTCTTCTTGTCCCGGGTGTCGCTGTCAGAGCTGGTGTTCTGGCCTGGTTTGCAGAGTGGTGATGGTGATGGCACCATCCTCCTCTCTGCTGCTCAGAACATTGTCTTCAGAGCTCTTTGGGGACATGAGGGTCTCTCGTGCTCTTGGGTGTGAAAGGACCAGTTGTCTACAAACAGTAAGCGAGGGTGCTCCTCGTATGGATGTAATATTTTCCTCAGGAAACAAACAAGCAGATACAGTGCCTCATAGCGTGACTTGGCAGATGCTCCATGCTTGGCACATAAAATGAGAAGACGTGAAAAATCTTTAATTATTTTTGCACTTCATGTGTGAGCTTTCCAATGAGAATGAATAGCATTGAATTATTCTGCTGCATCTGTGCCCTGGGAAGGCTCTTGTATTTAAGGCCCATTGAAGAGATTCCTGAGCATCTCCTCTTGACTGGAGCAGGAGGTGCAGCCCGTGAGGCGTGTGGGCTGCTGCTGCCCCCGGCACTGGCACTGGCACTGGCACTGCCACTGCCACTGGCACGTGGCCGTTCTCTTCTCCATGATGAGGGAAACTGTGGTTTGTGATTCTGCTGCTGTTCTTAAAGGGATTCACTTGGCTGGACACCGGCAGTGGTGTTTTCCTGGAGTTCACTGCTGTGTTTGTTTGCTATCTTTGATTAGTTAATTATGCTATTAACACAATAATTTAACCTGTTTCGACTCTCTTGGGCCCCAGCTCCCCTCTCCTCTGAGACGCCTGATGGAGAGCTCGTCTTCAGCACAAAGCCACTATTTTTCCCATCTCTGAGCGTGCAGATGGTGTTTCGATTCTTGCTGGAAGTAGTCTCTGCAGAAGATGCTGCCAAGGTGTCTTCATTAACCAGCTGGCAGGAGTCTGAGCAATTGACCACCTTTCCTTCAGATGAGAGCAGCAAATCCTGTAGAGTTTCTAGCGTCCCTCAGAGTTCCTTTGCAGCTCTACTTTGTTTGTGAGACAAAACAATAGAGAAGACAAACGAATTTTTGCTGTCTTTTTATGCGATTAAGTGAAGGCTGATGGAGTAACTGTAGATGCTTTGAATTGAAGTTTGAGATTTAACTGCAAAATTCATCATCCTGCAATAAAGAGGAGAATTTAATTTCATTGTCAATATGTAAGATGAAAATGTACTAAAGCTCGATGTTACTGTGGGTAAATTGAGTTTGAATTCATTAGGAACCTAGAAGCAATCTTCAAGTCAGTAATGAAGCAGCAGCAAATGCAAAAGCAGGCTTTTAATATTAGCGCAGATTTTGTTGAGCTCGTCTGCGACTGATTTTCCAATTTTCACCCGATTTTGTAAGGAAACCGCATATGGCTCGTCAGGACACTTAGTCCATCCTGCAGCTCAGTCTTTATGACTTAGACCGTGTCTCACCAACTAATTAATGTGTCGGCTTCTTTCTCCTGCCCGTGTCCTCCTCCCCAGTCAGAAATGCTCTCCTGGGGGGTTGTGCTGAGGAATTCCCGGTGCCGGCTCCCAGGAGCAGGGCTCGGCGTGGTGCCCCCCGTCCGTAGCGCTCTTTGCCTTCCCGAACCGCTGTGGATATGGGCGGTGGTCGCTTCTCATCCCCAGGAGGTGCTTCTGAGGATGGAGTCTTTCCTTTCAGAGGAGAGGGAACTGGAAATTGGGAGTAAGTTTCCTGATGGAGAAGGGACCGAATCCCTTCCTTAGCAAGGGCTCCACTGGGGTTGTTGCAGTGCCATTCTTCAGGCATTTATTCTAAAGCTGTGTGAGAAGATGGTGCCTTTGAAAGATACTTAATATTTAAAAAGAGTGTTCTAAGATGTTCTGAATTCTCAAGGGACAGATTAATAACTTCAAGCTAAAATATTTCAAAATAAGAAAGTTATATTCCAATGAGTTTTTTGCCTACTTAAAATAACCCAGCTGTGAAACTGGAAATATGTGGTACTAAGTGTTCTTTGTTCAGAGTTTAAAAATAATTCAAAACCCCAGAGATCTGGAAGCAGATGTCTGTGCTTCAGGATTCAGAAGGCCTCCACAATGGGAACATCTCATTGTCAGCACACTGATTTCATATTCACGTGGCACCCATTTGTTCACAGAAAAGTTTCTTTTTGCACTGGTTAGAGCGTCGGGGCAGGGGTTGGTGGTGGCATTTCCTACTGGTTCTCTGCACTTGGGCTCATCCCTGTCCCTGTCTGATGCAGCCTTCTCAGATACGTGCCAGGCATCTCCACCTTTGCACCACGAGGTTATTTCCAAAGGTTAAAACAACCGTGGAACTGATTTTGAGATGGGTCCTCCCACCCGGCGGTGCCCGTGGGCAGTGCTGGGGCTTCTTCCTCAGAACGTGGGAGATGCCACCAGCCTGGCTTTCACAGAGGGTTCGCTGTGCCTGCCCCAGCTGATGCCCTGGCCGGGGCACCGGGGACTGGTTGACAGGGTCGGCATCTTCAAAGGGACTTCTGGATGAAACGCTGGTGCTGTGGAAGTGAAATGCGTTGACACAGCTCTGCCAGGGGCTCACCCCGCGCAGGGACGGCTCCGTCCCTCCCGGTGACGCGGCGCAGGGCACAGGGTCTGGGCTTCTGCCGCGTTACAGACAAGGGCAGCGCCGAGCCGGGTCACACTCTGTGCACTTGGACTTCGATTAAGCCGTGATGAAAACTGTTCTTCAGCGCTGCGTTGCAGCTGCAGGGTAGCCTCATTCGTTGTGCCTGACGTGAAATATGCCCTTGCTCTGTCGTGCTTAAAGTAGCCGTGGGAGTTGAATGGAATGAGGCTCGATAAATTAATGATGCTAAGTGCTGAAGGNTGCAGCCTTCTCAGATACGTGCCAGGCATCTCCACCTTTGCACCACGAGGTTATTTCCAAAGGTTAAAACAACCGTGGAACTGATTTTGAGATGGGTCCTCCCACCCGGCGGTGCCCGTGGGCAGTGCTGGGGCTTCTTCCTCAGAACGTGGGAGATGCCACCAGCCTGGCTTTCACAGAGGGTTCGCTGTGCCTGCCCCAGCTGATGCCCTGGCCGGGGCACCGGGGGCTGGTTGACAGGGTTGGCATCTTCAAAGGGACTTCTGGATGAAACGCTGGTGCTGTGGAAGTGAAATGCGTTGACACAGCTCTGCCAGGGGCTCACCCCGCGCAGGGACGGCTCCGTCCCTCCCGGTGACGCGGCGCAGGGCACAGGGTCTGGGCTTCTGCCGCGTTACAGACAAGGGCAGCGCCGAGCCGGGTCACACTCTGTGCACTTGGACTTCGATTAAGCCGTGATGAAAACTGTTCTTCAGCGCTGCGTTGCAGCTGCAGGGTAGCCTCATTTGTTGTGCCTGACGTGAAATATGTAAAAAATAAAGCTAATAAAACAAGACCTTGCTCTGTCGTGCTTAAAGTAGCCGTGGGAGTTGAATGGAATGAGGCTCGATAAATTAATGATGCTAAGTGCTGAAGGAAAATGGAAAAGTGATGAATGTGAGTAGAGAGGTGCCAGTCTGGAGAGCTGCGATTGATGATCCGGGCCCGTAGGTGCTGGCAGCAGCTGGGGGCAAGGATGAAAAGCACTGAATGAGTTTAATGCAATTGGGGGAATTTGTGAATAACAGTAACGGCGGTTAACAGCACACGTCTCGTTTAAATACCTTACAAATTAGGGAAGATAACATGTTTTTGTAAATACTTAACACGTGTTTATTCTGTTTTTTCATCTTGTAACCATGCGTTACATTTCACTGCAAGTCTAATTTGATTTCTAACTGACATTTATCTCCAATCTACATTTCTGTTTGAACGTGAGGTAGTAATGTTTCTGGGTTTAAATTAATTTTTTCTTAAGTAATGTGTTTTTACAGTTTTCCGTGCCAGATACTGTCGGGATCAGCTCTGGGGGTCTTTGTGGTTTGGAACGTCACAGTCGCCCGGCAGACGCTGGTTGGTGTTCGGTGGCCGCCTGTTGTGAAGCTGCGCGTTGCGGGGGGGTCCCAGGGCAATGAAGCAAACGGCAGAGGGGCAGAAGAGTTCCCCTGGTCTGGGAGCTGAACCTGACTTTGCTTTGGTTGCATCTCGGCATGAGTCTGTGTGGAGGGGTCGGACTCTCGCCGTGGCCCGTGCACACGTAGTAGGGGGAGCCGCCGGCTGTGCTGCCGGCAGGAGGGATGAGCTGTGCGGTAGCGGCTGTTGTTGGTGTTTCCAGCGTCAGATGAGTCAGAGAGAGCTCTGTGCTTAGGGACCGCATCTCCTTTGTGACTTGTCATTTTCTTGTTGTGAAAGGACGTTGCAAACTGTGGGGTAACTTCTTGAGCTCTCCGAAGAGCTGCCCTTCAGCTCTCAGCGGCTGGTTTGCAGAGGACGGTGAGACAGTAGCTCCAGCAGCGCAGCCGTCGGACGCCAGCATCCCGGGGGGGCAGGACAGCTGTGGATGCACTGCTTTGTGTCTGAGGGCTGAACCGAGGTTGGCCCTTCCACAGGTTATATCCCACACAGTTTGTGTCTCTGGATTGATGGGAAGGGCGGCAGATACAAAGACAGGCACCTGTATTGGCTTGGAAAATAGGGCAGATTTAAAAGCACCTGCAAGGGCTGCTGCTGCTGCAGCAAAGGGGTGCTGTGTCGTTACCCGCTGCCACGGGCCGTTGCAGGGCTGGCCAGAAATCCCGTGGAAGGTTAAAGTGTTCTAGCTGAGATGTAAGTGGGATTAACATTCAGGCGTGATCTTGCCTGAAGTTGCCTGTGCAGAATACAGGAAGGAGGTTAAGATGTTGGTTATAGCTGAAAAACAGGTATTTTATTTCTGTACCAGGAACAGGGGTTTTTTATGTGCACAACTCCCCCGTGACTTCGGTGGCCGTGCTGTAAATCTCCTGAGGATCGCAGCAGCCACCTGAGGCTTAGTCCTGCTCTTCACACCTTCTGTCCCTCCACTCGGTGAAGTCCGTGGCTGCGTGTCTGCTACCCAGAGGCAGTGAATGTTAGTCCTGGACCAGACTGCAGGGCGCTTTGCAGAGCTTACCACCCAGGCAGGGTGCGTTGGGTAACGTGCAGAAAAACACTGTCTGCTTCACGCAGTAAATCTTTATTGTTTTGAACAGATAAAGCGTTTCATGTAAGTCTGAAATTCATGAATGATTTCTCTTTATCAAAAGTCAAAGGCCTAATGAAGAGCAAGGCAGGAAATATTTTTTCCTGAGTATGAAATTCTCCATGTCAACTGGAACAGAAGCGTTTATGTTAGTACTAAGCAACTTCATGCTGTTTATTGCCATCTAATAACTTAGATCAGGCACATTGTAAAAGTGTTATCTGAAACCATTTGTTTTGTTTTGAATGTGAATATTCGTCTGGAGGACATCTGTTATTCTCTCCTTGGGTTTGTTTCATTGAATGGTGACACAGATTTTCTGTGCTGAAGTGAATTTTCTTAAGGACTCTTGGAGACACACTGTAATTTCTGGCTGCTGGTTTATAAATACTTGGTTTGCATTTTATTTTTTCCATGATCTGCACTCGGGGTAGTCTGTTACGGAAGGATTTTTCTCCCTGTTTTTTTATATCTTCTTTTATCTTCAACTAAAACCACCTGAATTTCCTCCAGCCTCTTGCCAGGCGATGACTGTCTTCGTCTCCGCCAGGGTGGCCACTGAAGAAGGAAAGGTTTGCATCCCACCGGCAGCAGCGATTTTTCTGTGTTCCTACATGCCCAGCACTTCACCGGGGCCAGCAAAACTGGGCTTCAGGGATTTTTTTCCTTTCTGTGCTCCTCATGTCAGTCCTCTACATATTTATCATGTCAGGTTTTTGCTTCGGCAGGATTAATATTGTGCGATTCCATTTGTACCTGGGATTAATTTTAATAATTGTTTTTGCTGCAGCCTTACAAAGGCTTAGCCAGCAGAGATAGAAAAAGCCAATGTTAATCTATGTCCTGGGATTATCAGGGAAGAGCAGTTTCTTTTCTTCTTCTTTTCAAGCATTATATTACTTGCAGATGAGGAGAGATGCACTTATCCTGCTGTCATATACGGCAAACAGTTTTCACAGATGCCTGCTGTGTAATCCCTGACGAAGCATCGCGCTGAGGTGCCCAGCTGAAGATCTTTCACAATTTTTGTTTCCTCCACAGTGGCATCAGTCCGTAGGGCTGGTAGGTATCGACCGTGCCCGCGTGGCACGAGATGCGGTCAGCAGAAGGCGTCCGGCCTGACCTGCCTCACGCTGGCAGATCAGTGACAGTTGCCATCGTCGCGGGGGCTCCCAGGAGGTGTTTCCTGACCGAATATTGTGGAAACCAGGATAGACCTAAAATGGCACCATTTTCCACTCCGTTAAGAGAATGAAAACAAGCTATTTATTTATTTACATTCTTCTCTTTTCTGTCTGTTGCTCTTGGCTTGGTGTTTTCTGTGTGAAATGGAACTAGAGCACTCGAGAGGAGAAACTTCAGAAACAGTGGGTGACGTGAGCAGCAACGTTTAGGACACGGCAGATTTGCAGCAGCTGGGGATGCCGTGTCAAAGAGAAGGAAGAGAGAAATGTGTGCAGAAGGGTCTGCCTTGACCTGCAAGCTCAAGAGCTGGCAAAGCTGTGGCCGTCGGGGCCGGTGGCTTGTTTGAAGGCTTGGCCTGGGTCTGTGGGCTCTTGTCACACGGAGGACAGAATGTTTGCAGATGTTGACAGTGTCTGGTGTAGGAATAGACTGCAGCGCTTTCCGCAGCTACAAAATCTCTGTAGCCAGAGGCTTCACAAAGGAATGTTCTTACCCACAAATGGTTCCTGGGAGACGAAAAGGAGTCGTCTAAACTCGCCTTCCCGTCGTTGGAAGTTCTCTGCCAGCTAAACGCTTCTGTGCAGGCTTTCCTCCAAATGAAGAGCCTTCCCTGTAACCTGGGAAGCTCCTTTGCCACCAGCAACCTGGAGAAAAACACTCTCACTAAAGAAGGAGAAGGAAAAACGCCTATTGCTGAAACTTGTGGAATGGTCTTGGGATGGGCACACTCAGAATACCTAGTCAGGAGAAGATGTTGTGATGTTACTGAATGGTTTGGTGAAACCTTCCTGTATTTCCATCATCTTCTTTGCTTTGAGCCGTGCAGAGTTAATTGCCAGATATGAAATATTTATAGGTGATATCATTATTCATTGCTAAATGACTTTTCCTGATGCTGCAAAGCAGTTGAGACTCACTCAGCCTTGGGAGGAAAGAGGAGATGGCAGCCGTGAGGAAATCCTCCTTGCAGGGCTTCCAGCGTGGAGCTCATCCTTCATCTGCTGTGGTTACAACAGTCCTTAGTGTGTTCAGATTTTTTATCAGGAACCTCAAAAGGGTCAGGATTTGGGCACAAAAGCTATTGTCAGAGCACATTTAGTCTGAGCCCTATAAAGGGGTTTTTTACTTTATTCGGAGGAGTAGGATTAGGGACTTCTGAAAAAGAGAAGATACTGACCTCGCTATGGAAAAGAGAGCAAATGCTCTATAAATACTAAGGAGTCTAATGTCTCTGCACTCCGTGGTCTGCAGAATTTAATGTGCTTGAATTACTTTTTGAAGAAGGGTTATTTAGACATATGGAAAAAACATCTGTTCAAGGCATAAATGAATAGTGTTTGAGTGGTTATACCATGCAGAAGAGCCTTCAAGGACTCTCTGTGATTCTGGCTGGGGATTCCTGAAGGCAGCATTCTTCACACTGAGGTGTAGATTTTCAAATAAACATATTTGCATCAAACCCTTCAGTCCTTAATGGAATTCGTACGTACAGTCATTCCGTGGGGTTTTCCTCTGGAGAACAAAACTCTGCCGGTGCTGGGAAATGTCAGCCCGATGTAGCACTGGCTTCCGCACTCCTGAGCAGACCGAGCTGAGATGAAGAGCGAACCTGAGCTGGTCTGTTTAATTATGCATATTTTACCCTCCTTCCTGCCTTTGGTGATTAACCAGTGTATAAATTTTCAGGCAAAAATGAATTATTCAGTGAGTACCTTTGAAGGCAATTTGCTCTGGCGTTCCAAACCTGTGTCCTCTGAGAGCATTTGCCAGATGAGGAGCAGTGGGACACCGCACAAGTTCTTGGGTGAGGAACCTGCCGAGTCATGAAATTCTGACTGATTTTGAGCCAAAAACATCTCAGAGGTTTCAAAAATCACTATTCCTGATTTTGTACATGATCAGCACAGCTTTGCCATTATACCAAAATAAACAGATGCTTCACTTTGTAATGAACAACAGGAGGTTTTTAAGTTTATTTATTAGCCTGTATGTGATTTATTTTTTTTTAATGTGGACTTTAGAACAAGGAATATAATGTCTTTCTCTACAAATCACAGCAGTGCAAGCCTAGCGTTGGCATTGCATTTCAGGGAGCTGTTGAGCTGTGGTGTAAGAAACCGGATGAAGTGATGGTCTGAAGCTCTTCCCCTGGCATCTGTCGCGCTGCGAGGCTTCTGCAGCCCCCCCAGATGTGCCGTCCCACAGCTGCTGAACTCCCTCCTGCATCTCCGTGTTCCACAGATCAAGCCCTGGGTTGCAGTGTTTTCTGTGTTAAGTGGGTTCGGTGTCTGTGATGAGAGGGACACGTACAAGTTAGCGTTTAAATTCAAGAGCAGAGAGTACAGAAGGGTCTTGTGAAGGACAACTGGGAGCACAGGAGGGGGTGAAGATGCTGCAGTTAATGCTGTGAATGCCCTCCCTGATGATCAAAACAGGCCTCTTAAAACTCCTTCGTATTAAAAGTAAGGACAAAGTGTTTTGAGGAGAAACCTTTTAAAAATGACATAGGCCTGTCATCTCTGAAAAGCCCTCGGTGATGGGGACGGCTCCCTGTGCAGCCTGATGGGCCTGAGCCACCCCTTTCTTCAGGAGGGCAGAGTCCTCTCTTCTTCAGGAAGATCAAATGTGCAGTTTTTAGAAACTCTGCTGTTAAACATCGAGGCAAGATTCCAGTGAAGTTTGTTCCAAAAAGGGGAAGGCAGGAACGGGGCGAGATGGAGCTCCCTGGCAGCTCCGACTGGGAGCCCCGGGGTTCCAGGGAGATGCCTCCGTGTTCTTCTGCTTCCCTCTGCTGGAGCCCAGCCGGGTTCTGGCCCGTCTCCCGAGCGAATCCAAACCCCTCCTAGCAGAAGCAGAGCTGTTGCTCTGGGCAAGTCACTTCTCCGAAGCATTTTTGACTTTTTACAGGCTTCTGCTCCGTGTTCAGTTTTCTTCCACCGGGTGCCCTGGCACAAGTCTGTGTACGGCTCCGATTCCCAGTCGGTGCGGCTCTGTGGCTGCTGCCTCTCTGTAAGCACGTCTCAGCTTTGAGACTGATTAATAATTTGATCTTCTCAGAGCTGTGTGGGGTGTAGATGCCCAATTGTGAGTCATCTTTACAGGGACGCTGCACCCCTGGGTACCATTGCAGGCTTGTCCTGCAGAGCACTGCTGAGATTTCTGCCAATTTAGAGGGTTTTCAAAGACAAATATTTAAGTGTTCGTGATATTGATTGCCCAGGGTTTTCTTTCTCATTTAATTGTATTATATTACATTCAGTTGTACTTATAAAAATGGGAGATTGTCTTAATAGTAGCAGAGAATTCACTTTTTAGCATGAAAATAACATGAATTTTGATAGAGCATATAATCCATCACTGCTTAACAAGTGCTTTCTCGCTGCCGCTTTCCCCCTTTCATAATTTTGATGGATTTTGGAAACAGAAGTGGATTTTCCCTTTAGAGCTTCACAATTAATCTATGCCAAGTTTAGTGCAAAGTTCAATTCTCTTGCAAATAGCAGCCATTATTTGGCAGTTCATCTGTCATATCCTGGCTTGGCTCCCTGTGTTTACTATGCAATATGACTGCCAGCTATGCTTCAGGAATTATTGAAAGTTTACATTGATTAAAAGGCGATATTTGAAGAAAATTTGCAGGAACTTACCTCTGGCTCAGTACTTTACCTCTAGCTGAAAAATAGTCCAGGCGATGCTGTTTCCTCCGTGATGCGTGTACGTCACTTAATGCAGATTTGTCATTGGGAGGTGTTAGAATGTGTTAACAACCAGTAAGTTAATTGTTGTTCATAGTAGAATTCATTAGTAATGGTGATGTAGTAATTACTACTGATAGAGTTAGTTACAATTAAGTTGTAAGCTATAGGTTCACGGGTAGTTCTGAGTGCTTGAGAAGGCTGTGTTAATACAGGGAATAAGATAAGAGGTGTTCAAGCCTCTGCTGGGTGTGGGGAGCACTCTTGGCTTTCTCTGGGTGTTCTCAGACTTGCTTGTGCAGTAACAGTGTTTTGTATACTTCAGTTTACCAAAAATTAAAAAAAAAAAGAGTAGGATTGAAACAGAAAATAGGATTATATGATGAAGAGCGTGGTCTCTAATTGGTTAGCTGTTGAATGCTTTTAGGTTCTTCTATTTAGTTCAGTTAAAGGAATTTTAAGAGAGGTTTCCCACATGCTAAATTTCCATTTCAGGAGTACTTCTACTCCTGTTTTCCTTTGTCCTCTTTTCTTATGCTGTGCTTGGAATAAGCGGCTTCATGTGCGCACGCAGAATAATAACTAACGATAGAACGTGCTGGCTGCTCCTCTGAAGAATGGGCTCATATCGAGTTGTTGACTTCAATCCTCATCGACTGGGCATTTTCACACAACTATAGAAGGCATTTCTTGTAGAAAGCAAATGATGATCCAGGTGATCCACACCTGCTGGGCCAGCTTCAGAGCCTGCTCCAGCTCCATCTATCTATTCCTGTGACGGGTTTAATTCCCGGGGCTCGTCAGGGGGCTGCTGCTGCTCTGCTGTAGTTCCACGCTACAGGCGCAGGAGCGGCCTCGCCGTGAGTGCTGTCTGGTTGTCCCTACACGTCACAACATTTTGAAGCCCCACACCCCCCTGCTTAACTTAATTACCGTGTGTGCTCCGTGCGCTGGGATGGGATTATTTGGTTGTGATTGTTGTATAATTTCAGTGTAATACCCAGAGTCAATGTATTTAGTAGACAGTCACTATAATAATTCCCCATGGTTCTTTCCCCTCTGTATCATTACTTTATACTCATAAATACCGCTTATGTCAGATGTTAAACACAACTTTTACAATCTGTTTACTCAGTGTCATTCTTAGAAGCTGTGGGTTTTGTCCTTCTCGGCAGCAGATGTGCTTACCAAAGCAGTGGTTAAGTGTATATATCTGTAAGGCAACCTTATGTCTTCTAAAGAAAACAATTTAAGGAAGAATTAGCTTTGATAATGTGTTTTAAATTGTTTGGGAGGCACATAGTCAGAGCTGACCCATCAGATAAGCCTTTCCTAAAGCCACGTTCCCATGACCCCGCACCACAAGAGCCATTGGCAATATCTTTAATAAATAACGAAGCAGATGTTGTCTGGAGCATCGGGCGTCACTCCGTGCAGGTGAGCTCTGCTTACCAACTGGAGATGGCTGTGAGCGGTCTGCGTGTCATATCCCGCTGTGGAACAAAGGAACTAGTGAAATAGGCTCCGTTTGAATTCTTAAAGTCTGTACTCTTTATCCAAGGAATTACAGAGTTTCTGCCCGTGCAGTGAAACCCGATGCTTGGGGATTCATCATAAAACTTCGAACCAAAAAGCCCCCATACCCTGACTGCTCACCAAAACAAAACAAAAAAACCTTCACAAAGTGTAGGATGGCAAAATGGTACATTTTGAAGGCAAGATTTTTGCTCCTTGTAGTCATGTTTTTATGATAATTACTGTTAAAAGTTCACCATTTTCTTGAATTTCTTGAGAAAGCACTTATTCCAAAGGAATCTTTAACTTTTTAATAAGGAGTTGCCAGGTTTTCTGTAACATGCAGCGCTTGGCTTTTGGTTTTTTGGAAAGCTTTTACTGACGAGTTGAACGGTTAGTTTATTGTTCGAGACAACGTAGTGAGTCTTATCTAACATAAAGGTATATCGATGTAGAAAGTGAGCAGAAGAAAAACAAAAAACATTTAATGCCTCATTTTGGAGTCTTTTTGTTTGGTTGGTTGGTTGGGTTTTTGTTTTAATGCATGGAAGACCTGTCATTTCCTAATTTCCATGGTTCTTCTGTGAAGAAGGGTAGCACAAATCACCGTCAAACCCCAGGGCACGTTTCTAATGAAGAAGGGTCACTGCTCCTCCCAACCTCTGCTCAGGGTTGTGCAGCTCTAGTTTTGACTCGAGTACAGTTGGGGCTGGAATCGGTCATAAACGACTCAAAACGTGGGCGCTGGGCACAGGAGCCTGGGGCTTGCACCCTTGGTTTAGGCCAAGCACGTCTCCAGTGCTGGGCAGAGGCTGGGGCAGGTGAAGTTCTGTGGTTGTGGACACGTGGGATGAGCCTGAGGTGGGTGAGCACAGTCAGGATGCGATTTCTTTCTTTGATATGGATGTGCTTGGCTTCCCAAAGGGGATCTCTCCCCCTAGAGAAACAGCAAGTGTGTGTGGATGGGTCATACATGTAAGTGATTTGGATGTATTCCCTTTCACTGGCCTTAAATTAGAAACCATTTCCAAGCCGGTGGTGGCTTAAAATGTCCTCACTACAAGAGTCTCTGTTCAAGAGTCAGATGGGAGTAGCAGTTTCTGTAAAATATTTACTGCCTGCCAACTTAGACTTTGTTCACTTTCCTTTACAATAATATAAATTATACATTTGCAGCATTTCAGGGTCATCCCGTCCTTAAGATCCTGATTTTAGAGGCACTAGGCTGTATTTCAGAGTAGCCCCTTAGCAGCTGTTCCCTCCTCTCCTGCTGCCTGTTGTGCCATCGGTTCAGGTGGGTGATGCTGGCACACGGTAAATGGGGAGACACCGTGCGGCACCTCGGGGACAGGCTGGACCCTGTCCCTGCGCCCTGTGTCTGCCTTTGGTGGAAGCAGAGCGTGGATGAAGCCTTCTCTGGGCTGGCACACTCTCCCTCAAAACCCCAAAGCAAAGGAAAATTGGGAAGCAGGGCCGGAGGACCTGCACCGCTGGAGGGGCTGTGGACGCGCCGCTCACTGGAATGTGGTTTTCTGTAGCATCAGTGGGAGAGCTGGGAAGTTTGGGGCGTTTGAAGTATTATATTAAAGGTGTGTCCGTCTTACTCTTTATGACTTGAGAATCTCTTTCTGCTGTTTCCTCCAGGATCCCAGAAGCAAGCACAAGTTTAAGATCCACACATACGGGAGCCCGACCTTCTGTGACCATTGCGGGTCGCTGCTCTACGGGCTGCTGCACCAAGGGATGAAATGTGACAGTAAGTGGAGTTTTGCCATGTTACCAAGAGGGTGGTTTAGAAAGTAAGCGGGAATGCTGGTTAACAGCCTCTGATTTCTTTTCTGTGAAAATACCATTTCAAATGTCAGCTATTTATAGCACAGCTATATTTCAAGCGGATATTTCAGTATTATTACTGATGAAAAGCACCTCTGTTGCTGAGAACGTGGTGTGTTGAGGCTGATGTGGCAGAGGAGCCTTTGCCATGGCAGTTCTGGGGAAGGCTGGTTTGGGGCTGGCCAGGGAAAGCCACTGTTGGAAGCTGGACTCTCAGTTTAGTGGGCAGCCAAGGGCCAATACTTTCCGTGCCTTTCATTTCTCTTGGAAGTCTCCTGCTGGAAGATCCAGTGATCAGTTTAAACCCGACTCCTTTCACTGCTAGTGCTGGCAGGAATGCTGTGTTCTTGGTTAGTCATGTTCCCAGCAAGTCTTTATTCTGTTTTCGCTTTTCCTCACACTTCATCAATGATATCTGTAGGTTTCTGAAGCAGATTATCTTATTCTCTGTTTAATTCAGTGTCTGTAGATTTTACTGTAGGAAGGAAACTGGCCGTGTCGTTCTCTTGAAGCAGGAGCAGCCGTAGTCTGAAGGTCTTGCTGGCCGTTACCATTGTCATCTTAACTGTCCTTTGCTCCCTGTTTGCAGTGTAATCATATTATTATTAGCTCCTCAAAGCTGGATGAACCGTTTTTATATCCACAGCCTGTGATATGAATGTCCATAAGCAATGCGTGATAAACGTTCCAAGCCTCTGCGGCATGGATCACACGGAGAAAAGAGGAAGGATTTATCTCAAAGCTGAAGTCACTGGTGACAAACTGGAAGTTACAGGTAAAAAGACTCCTTTTGGAATTTTGCAGGTTTTATAAATGTATCATTAACAAACTGTGGGTTTACGTACCTTGGTCAAATCTTTGTGTATTAAAGCCAGTGATGGAGTATGTCCCCTCAGAGGTGTGAGGATTTCATTCAGTGTGTCCTTGAATCAAGAAACAATGAACTGGTGTTCACAAAAATAAATATAAAAACCCGAGAGCTGTAGTAATAGCTTTAAAACCTCAGGAATATTCATTAGAAGATTGCTGTAATGTCAGTTTTTCATGCAGAAGCAGCCCAGTGGGTAGCTGCCTGCTCAGGAAGTTGCCCATCATCTTCAGCACACACAAAATACTCTAAACTCTCCTCAGCTGAGGAGCTGTTTCCTGCATTTCAGGGTATTTAATAAACAAAGGCAACTTGGATGCAATCCCAAATATTGCTCCCAGTGAGTTATAAAATAAAAACATAACTTGTCTCATTCTGTGAGGCTAAGGTTACTGAGAAGGGGAGGAGGGAGAGAGGAAGGAAAGAGAGGGCGGCAGTTCTTTTCCTTGGAAGTGTTTCTCCCAGAAATATGGGTGTTTGGTTGTGCACCCCCCCCCGACCCATCCCAAAGCTGAAGTTGCAGAAGAACACCCGCAGAATTCATTTTGCAGGTTGAAGGACTGTTCTGTCCCCTTAGAGAGCCACCTGACAGGTTGGTTAACTCCAGCAGAACTTCCTTGTGCTGTGCCAGAGGGTGGAGTTTATCGCTCAGGATCTGCCGAAGAATTTGTATTTATGGGATGTTGTGTGTGTTCTGTGTGTGCTTTCCATCGCAGCTGGGGTCAGCTGGTCATCCGTGTAGCTGATATCTGAAGTGCAGATTCGGTGGTGAACTTTATTGTTGATTATCCCTTCCCACTGGATTCAGATACGCAAAAAATACTCTTTGCCAATCAGATTGTGGTGGATTTACTGAAGGGGGGAGCACAGGGCAGGAACGAGGATAAACAGAAGTGGAAGAAGGGAAGGAATAAATGAAAATCTACAAGGAAGTGCCAATTTTTTATGGCTCAAAACTGTAGTAACCAGAACCAAAATAAGTATGATATAGCACAGAAAATGAAGACACTCATAAAAAATAAATCAGCAAAAGCTTTTAGCTGAGGAGAGTGGGTGGGTGGGTGTGTCGTCGCAGGAGACCACCACTACCTCAGTAAGCTTTCGTCGGCTGTACGCTGACACGTCGTTAAAGTCGGGACCGCGAGAGGCTGAGCCGAGTGCCCACCATATGGAGGAAGAACAGGGTGAGATGCCCTCACCGTTGCCTCTCTGTGTTGCAAAACGGGGTTAAATTCAAGGGCAGAGTTACAGCGGGACAAAGTTGGGGGTTTCTTAGACCATCTCAGCTTCTGCCTTTGTTTCGTGCTGGGGTGGTCGCACCCCGAGGATGCTGAGTGTGGCTTCAGCGCTGCCCAGAGCCTGTCACAGGCCAGAAGGATGTTTCTCCCACCTCTTCTTCCTGAGCAGTGAGTCTGCAGAGGCCTGGGCAGTCAGACACCGCACCCAGCTTGCCCAGCCTGTGGCACCGGCCAGCTGCCCCTGTCGCGGGATTCCTTTAGGGCTTTGCTCTCTCTAAACTCAAATACCCCCGTATTCTCCTACCAAACCACGTGAAATGCATTGAAAAGGAAAAGGATGATCAAATTCAGTTAGAAAGGATCAGAACGGATCCCAAGTGATGCTTAATTGGAGCTTAACTCTTCAAATAGCTGCTTCCCAACGTAGGGGAACGTAGAGAGGGCTGCCAGATGGAGTTGGCCAGTGCTCCAGCCAGATTATCTGAGACATCTAAGTGCTTTGTCAGGCTTTGAATTGAACTGATGGTGGGAATGATGCAGCCCCGTGTGTAAACACGCTTAGTTCCGGACTGCTGGGTCATGGCTTCAGTTTGGGTGCTTAAAGGTAGACAAACAGTCTTTTCAGCAGGAACTCTGGAGACTCAGCAACACTATTTTGCAAATAAGTGGGAATTTTACATTGTTATACCTTGCCAAAACCTTGCCATCGTGGCATTGCTGGTCAGTGTGTCACATTCAGTGCCGTTTGTGTTGCTGTTCTTAAATGCCCATGCTTTGTTTTACAGCTGCTGCCTCCGGAGTGCCATTGATACTGGTCACCTACTGCACCTGCAGCCTCAGCTTGGTGGTTCGCTTTTTTAAAAACTACCTTGAATGGCTTTTTCCTGCAATCACTGAAATCCTGACCCTTTCATAGGCTGGGCTGACTTAAGACTCCGCTTTTGGGCATAGTAGAGCAGGGTTTGCTATTCTTCATGCTTTTTGCGCTGAATTTTCTCCCTCCTGACGTGTGTTAAAAGTTTTGTCCCTCTCCCTTGCTGACCCACCCTGTCACTGGGGGCTCTTCTCAGCGACTTTGTAGGGGGCTGAATCACAGTTTTGATTTATTTTATTTTTGAATTCTTTTTATCGTGAGTAAACAATAACCTTTGTGAGAACGTAACCCCACCTGGTGCACTGACATAGAAAAAGCTGCCACCGTGTTGGGATCAGTCGCTGACGATACAGAACTGGCCCCCCCGGCCCCCATTTAGAGGCAGGGTGTTACCGACCCGCTGGCGGCTGATGCTCCCTGCTGTTACATAAATGTTATTAAAATATATATATACACAGCCTAGCGTTTTCAGGGGGGTTAAGTGTATCTTCATTAGCTGAAAGGTTACAGAAAATCTGCTTTTATTCTTCAGTGAGGCTTCTGTTACTGGAAGGAGGAGGAAACCTGGCAGCGCTCTCTGCAGAGGTCGGGGGCACGTAACATCCTCTCCAACAAGCTCCCCGGGGCTGCTGTGCTCCCACCATATGGTTTTCAAATTATTTATGAGTGTGTGAGTGCTGAGCCCGCTATGGCACTGCCGGTCGGTGCCTTGTCACGCTGCCTGCTGTGCCAGCCCAGCGCGCAGCCTCTGCCCAAAGGAGCCTGAGAGACAAACTGGAAAATTCAGACACGTTTCTAGATTCTCATAAAAATTGTTTCTGTAACAGACCCCACCACACACACGCTCTAATGAATTGATTTTCATTGGTCTAGGTCAGTATTAGTGTCTTTGTTAGCATTAATTAAATGGTAACCTGTAACTCATTTTAAAAGGGAGCGTGTATGAACGTCCTGGCTACTCGACCAGCGTTTGGTACCAAATACCTATAGAGTCATCCCAAATAAGCACTTGCACGTGGAAGGCATTCTTAATGGGCGTGAATCCCGTGTTCGATCTCCCTGATGTCTTCTCTCGTCTCTGCCTTGCCCAGACCCTGCAGGGGTGCAGCGTTCTTTGCAGGAGAGCAGCCCCAGCCGAGCGCTCCCCGTTCCGTTGATGGGATTAGCTCTAGCGTGAAGGAATGAGCTGTGCACAGTACTCAGAAGAAATGTCAGTTTCTGAAGAATGGCCATCTTCTGCATGTACCAAATTTAGCTAAAATGCTGTCTGTGTGTGTAAGAACGTAAATATGTAAGAATTAGAAATAGGAGCCCGAATCCCTTTGCCAACCGTTTGATACATCCTGTGTTAAGATTCACATTTAATGCAGTGGCTGTCCTACCCAGCAGTACAGATGTTTTTATGAGGATTTTTTTTATAGAAGTAATTTAGTTTACAAGTAAAATAGAGTTGCTTCTATGAGATTCCTGTTGAAACTGAAATCAGAGGACCTGTTGCAGGCACAGGTACTCTGTAGGTGGCATTAGAGATGACGGTACGTTTTTTGTTGGTAGGAAAGGCTCTGTTGATAAATACAGAGGAATAAAGTATCGTGCAACGATGGTTCCTTTCTCACCTTGCTCCAGGAAGGAAATTTATCATCTGTGTCTTGTGTGGAAATCACCTGGGAAGTGCAGGCGTCCCAGTGGTGCCCGCTGTTGCCTTGCCATCGTTCAGGAGTCGGGAGAAGGGGTGGCACGAGGAGGCAGCCGGTCTCAGGAGGGATATTGGGAGAAATGACCGTTACAGGATAGGGAGAAGTCTCCTATCAGAAAGCCCTTTTAGTGAAAGCTGAATAGAAACTGGAAATTGTCCAAACAGCAGGATTTGTTTTGCAGCCAGATGTACATGTGATCACAGCCTGCTCCAGAAGGCAAGTGTTCAGTGAGATTTTTAATAAAATCTTACAGTAAATCTGTAATGAAATCTGAGCAGCTTTGGATTTTGCATCTAGAGAGTACGAGTACAAAACTTGGAAGAAAGACTCTTTCCAGTAATGGGTAAATCTTTTACATTGTGATTACGGGGGTGTGCTGGGGGGAGAACATACTGGGGAGAAGGTTCTTGGCTGGGAATACAGGGTCCACTGTCACTCTGCTAAATCACCTGCAGTCTGGGCAGATCTCAGGAACCTGTACCAGAATCTTCTCTGGGAAACCATGAGATTTATGGAATAATTTGCTAATGCTTCACTGTGGGAAGAAATGAACTTCATGATGTGTTGGGGCCGCCAAAGGTGTCCCTTTTCCCTGGTTGTGCTGGGTTACTTGGCAGAGGAGACCGTCTGAGACCTGAAGCCTCTTCTGGAAGCAGCTCTTCGCACGTGGCTGGGAGATTCCTGCTCATCTCAGTTGCCTGTAGGGAGTAAACGATTGGCAAGAAGTGCTCGCTGTGATTAGTAAACTGTTTCATTATCAACAATTGGGAATTCAGGAAAAAGGTAGTTGTGACTCGTTTTAAAAGGAACTGAGTAAACTCATGCTGATAAAAATTCAGCTTTGTTCTAGGGACAGAAACATTCATTTACTCATTTCTGTGACTAAATATGTTTGCTGGTGTCACAAGAAGTTATAAATCCGTAACTACATATGGCTTGCAACTTTTGACCTATACTGTTTCTCGTGGAAGCAGTTCCAGTTCTGCATCAGCTCTCTGAATCCCTCAAAATCCTGCCTGAACTTCATCTCGACGTGAAATGTCAGCTGCTCTTTGCCAGCCCACTCTGACTTATTTAGATATTTATTTACAGTATGAACGCCTAAGAACAAGCTCTGTATTTGCTTCTGTCTTAATCCTATTCTTGGAGAAGTGGGTGTCTCGTTTTGAGGCTCAGCTTCTGGACAGACACTGCTGGACTGTGAGCAGCACATCCCAGGATCCTTTTAAACATAAAGGATCTGTGGGAAGACACTGTGTTAAAATTAAGCAATTTTGTTCAAGGAATTTTTAATTAAAAACTTGCCAGTGTGTATTTCTGGGAAGCTGTAGAACATGTAGAGAGTTCTGCTCTTCACTTGCACCAGACCACAATGTAGAAATAAAAATCAAAAAATGGATTTTGGAGTAATAACTGGTGTCCCAAACCTGGCGGTGCAGACAGAAGTGCTGTGCAGAAGACCAACAAGAGACCCCCACAGTAAAACCAAATACAGGATGAGAGAGGGAGCATTCGCTGTGCATCTTGCACTCGCTTTGTGGTTCTTAGTCCCCCTGGGCTTGTAAATATTTAACTCAAGTAAGTTAGTTAATCTCGGTGTTATTCCTGAGAAGTATTTGGAGAACACTTTCAGAGGTGACTTGCAGTAGGGAGAGGGGGTGTTCAGAAATGGTTGTGCCGCTGCCCGCTGGGTGCGGAGACCCTCCGAGGGGGAGCTCCAGGGCGGAGAGCGATGCTCTGGGCTGAAAGGCACCGTCCGGTGACAGCAGAGCCCTCTCGGCTTCCCACGGGGCTGTGGGGAGCTGCAGATGAAGTCCTCTGCAAGAAAGGCTCTTGTTTCTATTCTGTTCTTCTAAATACAGTCCATTTTTTCTGGTGCAGCTATTTAAGTAAAATAGTGAATACATTTTATTTTAAAATTCTAGCCCATAAGCATTTTCTGTCTCTCATTTTAAAAACGCAGATTTAAGAAACGTAACTTAATCAGTATCAACTGTTCAAGTTAATGTGATTCCTTTCCAGCCCTGATCTAATTTCAATAATGAATTTCCATCAGGGTATCTGTTCTGCACAAGCATTATCTTGACAAATAAACTAGTGTGTTCAAATAAGTAGCTTGTGTTCCAGCACTCTGCCTTCTTCCTACAGCTATTCTGTGTATAAGGTGCCAGTTAATCTGGTATTTCTCTCTTCCAGCTTCTCTGCCGCACCTAATGCCCTGTCATTAAACAAACAGATCAGGCCAAACTGGATGAAGTTCCGTGCTTGTTTTATTTCCTAGCGTGTTTCAGTAACTCTGGTTTGACGTGGTGATGCTTTCCTGTTGGGGATTTGGAATCCTGTGCAAATTGGCTGTGTTTTACATTGACAGTGAGAGAAGCAAAAAACCTGATTCCCATGGACCCAAACGGACTCTCAGATCCTTACGTGAAACTGAAGCTCATCCCAGATCCTAAGAACGAAAGTAAACAAAAAACTAAAACCATCCGTTCGACTCTGAACCCGGACTGGAACGAGTCGTTCACGTTGTGAGTTGAACACTTTCAGTGTGCCTGTGTGTGTCTGGAACCATCCCTTTCGCTGTTGCACTGAAAACTCCTCTATTTCTCTCCTTTCTAGTAAATTAAAACCTACAGACAAAGATCGACGGTTGTCGGTGGAGGTCTGGGACTGGGATCGAACAACCAGAAACGATTTCATGGGATCCCTTTCATTTGGGGTGTCCGAGCTTATGAAGATGCCGGCCAGTGGATGGTAAGCGTCAGAGAGGAGAGAACAAGTCACAAAAAGTTGAAAACCAGTACTTTTCTTCAATATAATATACCTTTTTCTGAGCTTTTCACTGTATCTTGTGCTATAAACTTGCTGAAAATGCAGCTAAACCTGGGAGCCACAGGCTGCATATGGCACAGAGGGGTAGTAGAAAGTGCTTTTCATTTGTGGTGTTTGTGGAACTTCTGCTGGAGCCTGGAGCTGCTGCAAACTCAGTTCTGTGTGCACGGTCTTGTGATAGGAATTTTATTTATATCTCAAATATAATCTATTCATTACTAAGCGTATGGGATTATATATAGCTCTGCAAACTGAAAGCACGTGGAACCAATTTTATTAAATGCCATCTTGTTACCTGCCAGGCTGCGGGCAGAACTCATCACGTCTTCTCAAAAGTACATCTTGCCAAAGGTAATTGCTCAGGGCTGCGGAAGCACTGGAGACAGGGGTCCTTCAGGGCTGGTATCTCCCATCATATCATGGGGTGCCTGGGAAGAGTCTCCTGGTCCGTTGAACAGCCTTTGCACATAGTTTGGGATTAAAGATCTAATTTTAGGTTAAATATATTCTCTTTCTGAGTTTGCTCTATATCTTTTAAAGCAGTTCTTTATGTACCTGTGACATTGATACAAGCCACACACAAGTAAATCAGATTTTAAATTTGAACAGGATTATAACTGTAAAGTCACGGGTTTTTTTCTCAAATGTTCCCCAGGTACAAGCTGCTGAATCAAGAAGAAGGGGAATATTACAATGTTCCAATTCCAGATGCTGATGAAGATGGAAATGCAGAGCTCCGACAGAAGTTTGAGGTGAGGATCAAACACAAACGAGTGCAACTGTACCAGCGTTCCTTTTTCACTTTATCACAAAAAGTGCCTGTTCTGAAGTTAGGTGTTAGGGGGCTACTGTTCCTGTTGCCTGCAACAGCCATACGCACCTTCGGATTTCTTGAGGATTGGGCCAAGCGATTTAATTAAACAGTGGTATCATTTTTCTGACAGTTAACTTCTCTGCTATGACATCTGTAAGTTGGTATTCTAAAATATTTTATGTCAAGCATGTGTAATGATTTCAGTATCTTTTAATACTTGCTGCAAAATCTGCCAGCTGGTGTCACTGGTATCTGTAATATTTGACAAATTAAGTTCTTGGAAAAAACAATATTTTAATATTTGAATGTTTCACACTAAATGTGGGGCTTTTTAAAAGAAAGTATTTATAGTGTTAATTGCTGCTATGTGGGGCCACAAAATCTTTGTAGAAGGTGGTAATCTGAAGTTCTGATCTCTTTAACGTGGGTATGGAAGTGTTTAAGAGTAAGAGGGGTGCTGGTTGCGCACTGGAGAGGAACTCTGAAGAAAAGCCATCCTTTCTGCAGAGTCTTCCTCCTGCAGTACCTCGGGGCGGGTGGTCGTCACGAGCGTGGTCTCACCGTGCCAAGCAGAATGCCATTGGGGCAGCAAACCCAGCAAGAGGAGAGGAAGGGTTTGGGGAATGGCTTCAGCTCGGCCGGCTTGACTTTCCGGCCGCATATGCACTACTGAATTTGAAGTGTTCCCACCTACAATGGCTCTTGCTTTGTTTTGTGGTCAAACATGTACAACTTTAGTCTGGCTGTTTATCCAGAAGGTAATTAAGGTACCTGTTGTGCATCAGCAACCCTGCCTGTCCCTCTCAGCCTGAAATGGCAATTTTTTATGTTCACCATCAGGCAGAATTCTACATTGTTAATATAAAAGATGGGTTAACCCAGGAGAGTGAGGAAAAACGGCCGATGTTCAGCTTTGGAGAAGGAAAAAGAAAAGGTGCATCCATTTCTTCTAACACATTTGGAAGCTCCCATAACACATTATGAAGCTCCCATACTTTTGTCTGCAGCATGAACTATGATTTTTGTTATAGATTTGAGAAGTATTTGAATCTCCATTTCATTTTCCTTTCTTTGCAGTTGTGATCTGACCAGTGTGATTTTATGTTGCTGCACTAGGTCATTTTCTATCCAGGATCGTATTTACTTCTGAGCCTCCCTAGAAGGAATAGTGTCGAAAGTAATTCCCAGTAATTCCTTCCACCCCTTGCGTGTCTCTGTGCAACGTGGAGCCTGGGGTTGGGTGTGTGGTCTGTCTGTGTGCGTGATACAGCTGTGGAAATCTGCCTGGTTTTTCTCAGGACAGAGACAGCACAAAAACAAGTCTTTAAAGTTATCGATCTATTTTTAAATGTCAGTTATTGTATGCAGTTGGTTTACGTATTGAATTTATGGTCTCTCAGGGTTTTTCCTCAGCCTTCTGTAAAGGCACTGGTTGCAGAGTGAACAGTTGGGGTTTGTCTGTGTCCTGCAAGGAAGTGGTGGAGAAATCCTGAGGGGTTCCATCCTGTGAAGCTTCTGGGCTGGGTCCCAGAAACAGCAGCTTCACATAGGGCCAGCTCTGCCTCAGAAATAATTAGTCTGTCTCAGAGTCTAATTAGTTCGGCCTCAGCACTGGGTATTTGAGGCGTTCCCTGTTCTGGAGGTGGCCTGGCTGATGCTATTTTAGTGGTCTGATTAATCAAGGAAATAGGTTTTCTGTGAACACGGTGTCTCCAGGAATATCGTTTGCAGAGCTGCACAATGAGCAGGTTTAAAACTTGGTGATGAAAGGGGATACAGGCAGCCAAACGAAAGGTGTAATTACAGCTAGACCAAGGCTGGTGTCACGCAGTGCTGCGGGCTAAAAGGGTTTCGAGTCAACCTCTTCCTCACAGGGTTTACCCCCGGGAGCGGGGGAGCAGCGCCCTCCAAGCATCGTTCTTGCTTGGTCTCAGGGGGAGTCCCTGCCATGCACGATGAGCAGCAGAGACCTGCAGCTTTAGCAGCCCAGGCTTTGGAAATGTGGTCTCGGTGGCGTGTGGCTTGTCTTGCTGAACCTCCTGGCAGATTCTTTGAGTATTCAATGTAAATCTGCCATAAAAGAGCTACACAAGATTATAAACAAGTGCATAAAGGCATAAAGTGGAGGCTCTCCTCACCTACAGCTGTACCTGAAGAGCCAAAACTATTTGTCAGGAGAAGAAGTTTCCTCGTGGCCCATTCTGCCAGATCTAAAGCAGCTGAAACATCAGCACCCGACCTGTGCCCAGTCCAACCAGTGGGACCCGACTGGGAAAGACACTTGAGTGTCGAGGAGGACACTGGTTTCATTAACGGAATGACGCGGTGACCTCACGAAGTATTTGTAGATGCTACTACAAGGAGTTTTCTTACTGTGTGCTCTGTGTGCTACATGGAATGGCACAGCCTATGGAAATCGAGGTGTATCGTGCCTAAGTGCAGTGCAGTATTTTGTATACAATATTTTCTAGATTTTAATCAATCTATGTGTTTTCTGGATGTCACCTATCACTAAAACTTACAGATCAGTTATCTGTTCATTTAGCAGCATGAACAAATCTGTCTTGAGTGATTTACAGATGAGACATCGTTATTAGTATTTAGAGATAAAAATACACCCTGGAGGAAGTGGAGGCAGGATAAAATCTGTCCCTGTTTTTCATTTGGTTCTAACCTTTGGTTGTGAATCCTCTCTCCGGAACGGCTTTATTTGTGGCCGTCTCAAAACGAAACCAAGTCCTGGAGAGGCGCGTTCGGAGCAGCTGTGGCTGCTCGGTACTGGTCGGTGCCGAGGTTGCCATGGGAACTGCCCGTCATCCCCAGGGGCTCCGGGACCCAAACGGGCAGAGCCTGGAGCTGCCGCATCCACCATTTGCTCTCTACTTAGGTTCCTGTTGCAGTTCTTTGCCAGTCAAAGAAAAAAGCAGAGGTTTGAAAAAATGCAGCCTTGGCGTATTCCTAGTGCTGGGGTATCATTTCAGGAGTAGGTTTTTACCGTTCAGGGCACCGGTCTTTTTTTTCTTTTTTTTTTAGTCTAGGGAAAAGAAATGTGCAAATTCTAAACGTTCAGTGGTAGGAAGGTATTTCAGTTTTGTCGAGCCCCGTTTCCCATAATTTGCTGTTCAGTAAAGCACTTATTCATACTTAAGTATGACCTCACAATAATACTAGGGTAATGCTGGTTTAAAAGCGTTCTGGTTAATTATTCTGTCTGTCCCCTTCTTTCCACTTCACCGTCATGGAAAACGTTACTGCAAATACCGCAGCTGGTATGGTCTGTGTCAGTGATGGTTTTCCATGAGGGCAGGCGAGGGCAGCTGCAGTCCTTACCTGAGCACACGTTTACCAAGCACAGGCTGTATTAAGCGATGGGGCACTGGGTCTCTTTGGCCAAGCTGCAGGAATGGCAGCGATCCAGGGGCAGCAGGCGGCTGCCCCATCCCCTTCAGTTTTAGGGCAGGCGTGGAGCTGGCGCTGCTGGTACCAGCCCCTCTCACAGCTCTGGCTGTTTCCTCCAGCGGGCTCTCGGGGCGGGCAGCACAGAATCCTTCCCTCGGTTTCTGGGAGAGAGCTCAGACCGCTGTCCCCACCCAGGGGCTCCGTGCGGGACCGTTCTGCTGGACCGTGGGTGGTTCTTCCTTGGGGACAGACCCCCCTGTGCCGCCGTGGCCGCAGGCACCGAGGTTTCAGCCCAGGCAGCGGGTGCAGGTGGCTTTTCGTGGCTGCCAGCTTTGTACCGTTCCGTACTGGTTGAATGTTCGGTTTCCAGTCTCCCCATTCTGGGATTGACCCGGGTACCAGATAAACCATCCAGGAGCAGCTCTTACGTAGTACTGTCCTCTTGCCCCGTGGGCTCTTTCTGCTGCCAGAAGCGAGGGGGCCCAGCTTTGTGGTGTTTCCTGGGCTCTGGGGCCGGGCACCCCGGGCAGTGACCGCGGCTGTTCTCAGGGCATCATCACAGGATCCCCGTGTTTGGCTGCTTCGCGCTGGGGGACGCGCTGCCGAGGGCTGGGCAGGAGCGAGACCCCAAGTTCCCTTCTGCAGGAGGAGAGGAGGGCAAGTTCAGAACAGGGTAAATTCTGTGTCTGGGAATCGGAGGGTGCAGTCAGTGGTGGCATTTTGGTGACAGTTCAGTGCTTCCGGCCTCAACTGTTACTGTAATCCTAAAGAAATTGTCTTTTAAAATGCCTTACCATTTAAAGATAGGGACAATGAGGTGCTTGGCCACCAGGCTCGGTTATAAATACCTAGAACCTCTGCAGTGACGCAGGAGCTGTAGATATTTCTGCTTCTGGTGTGCTGCTGGCATCCTCTAGCCCACAGGACAGCCTCTGGTTTGGGCAGAGGTGTGTTACTCCCTGTGCAGACGTGAATTTACGAGCGAGCAACCCGTCCCGGTGTGCGCGTACCGGTCGCACAGAGGTGGTGTTTGCTCCCACCATCCCGCCTCTCCGGGCAGGACGGCCGCTGTGCAACGCTCTTTGCCAACCTCCGTGGATTTCAAGGCCCGATTAAAGCTTTCTGATGAGTTCCAGTGTTCTGGCAGTCTAGGGCTACAGAAACCTCCTTCGGTTATTTATTATTCCTGTTCTGAAGCCAGTACATCCTTTCCAGTTGCTTCACTTCAACACTTCCTTGAGCTTTATATTTTTTCAAGCAGTTTCTGGCTGCTTTATTGGACAGGAGAAGGACAGTACTTTCTGCATAAATTGGGTGGTTTTTTGATACAACATTTTTAGGTCAAAAGGACATTTTCTTCCTGTCCTTTAATCAATGTTCCAGACATCCTGGGGCAGTTCTAATTCAGAGCTGGAGGCTGAGCAGATGCGCTGCCGTCGAGCAGCCAGGGCCTTAGCAGAAGGCTCCGGGGACTGTTTCTGTAGCTTCTTAAGAACCCAGTGAGTCTTCTAATTAAATAGGATACTTTCATTTAAGAAAAAAAACTGTAGGGGAGCTTGTGATTTTCTTAATTTGTGAGTTAAGTTCTTCTGGCCTCTGCATAAAGTATAAATGGCTCTGAAGAGCCATTTATTTTTTTTTTTCAGAAAGAAATAAAAGATACGATCCCTGCCGTATCTGTGTTGAACCAGTGTATGTTCCTATTTCAGAGTAATAACTGTAACTTCAGGCAGTTGAGCAGAGGTGACGTGGAGAAGAGAAATAGCGTTGCTGGCACTTCAAATTGTAAAAGAGAAGATGAAGTTTGCTTTTCAGGAAACTGACTCTAAGCTGTGCTGCAATCATGACCAGCCAAAATATCACTGGCACATCAATCCACGCTCGTTATGCATATAGAGATATAAAAAGAAGAGCTGGGTTTTTTTGGTCATGGCACTCGTTCCTATTTTTAAATTGTGCATATTTAATCATTAGAGAATAGTTTGCAGCATTATAGAGATGCTGTTAGATGTCTCCATCTGTTCTATGCTGTGGTTTGGTTGGCGTGGGGGATTCCCATATGCAGTTTTCCGGAGGTTTCCCATCCCCTTACCGTGTCTGAAACTAGAGAACTTGAGATTTCTTTGCCAGCTGACACACATCCCTGGGCTCAGTTTGTACCAACCTGTGATTTCTGTCAGGCTTTCCTCGCTCTGTGTTGGGATTTAAGGCAAAGAGCACACGTAGAAAATCACGTCGCTGTCGGGGTTTTCTTTCTGTCTTATGTGAAGTTTAAACGCTTGTCCCCGGCTGAGGCAGCCCCCCGTTTGTGCAGTCGCCCCTCGGCAGCGCTGGGGGCTGTTTGGGGCACACCTTCAGCTTCACGCCGCGCTTCGGTGCCCCTGGGGACGCTGGGGTGGGCAGACCTGGAGGAGCAGTTGGGTGACGGCTGCGCGGGGGGACGCCCACCCCCACTGCTTCCTTGTGACCGTCCCTGTGCACGGCAGGTGTGGTTCTGTATTCTCGCTGCTCTGTCTTCCTTTGTTCGGTTCTGCTGCTAATTGCTGTTGCTCTGCTCTGCCAGCCCTTCTCTAACGACGCAGTTTCTCCCTTTCCCGTCTCTTGCAGGGCTGCCATGTAAATACCCGCTTCTTCAAGGTAGTTTTCCTTTTGGTGTTCTCCTGCACCTTTCTCTTCACACAACCTTCTCTACTGGCCTTTGAAGCTTAAATTCAATTTCATTCTCACCGTGCTTTAAGGATGCACTTGTTTTTTCCCCAGTTAAAACTTTTCTAATTGATAAAAAAAAAAAAAAGACATATGGATCCTCCCTAATTTGTCCCAAAGTACCCCCCAGGTGAGAAGTTTGCCCACAAAAAGGGGGCCACGAAGGCTCGGCAGAAGCAGTGTGCCTTCCCTTTTGAAGGAATTAGTGACGTGAATGCCGCCTTCCCATGGAACATGGTGCATCTTTAATTTGAAAGACTCTCATGGAACTTTAAATACCTTCCACGGATCAAGTAATGCTCGTGTTCACTGTATAAACAGGCACATTTGCATAATGTCGCATGTTTTATGATATAATATACTAGATACATTGCTATATGTTACCTGGAGTATACTGTATCATAAGGGACGTTACCCATACCACAGATGCTGAGACCAGGAGCACCACTTCACCCGTTTGCTCCCCATTTTACGTGTCTGGCTGATCACCGCTTCTGTTTGCCGTGGAAAGTGGCATTGAGAACATCCGTGTGTGGCTGTTCATTTGCATGTATCTCTAACAAATTATTTTGCTTTATTGGGGCAAAGGTTACTGACACAGATCACATTTTCAGTTTCAAATATCGGTTAAGTTCCAATTGAAATGAAAATGTGAAGCTCCTGCGCTGTGGGCTGTTTTGAGGCTCTGGGGTCACTGCCGCCGTTGCTGGCTTCTGCAGTTTTACAATTCAGGCTGACCTGCAGCATTTCACGTGTTACAGCTCAAAGCTAAAAAGACTTAATTTTAAAATCGAATTTTATTTTTGAAGAGCTGTTTATGTTATTAATGCATGAATTTACCACGTTTTAATACTGAGACAGAAAAAGAATAAGACCTTTGTCCTTGCCCAATATTTCCTGGTGCAGGAGTCATTTGTCACGTGGTCAGTAACTTTTCTTAACCTTGATTCTCTTCTTTTCTTAACCTTGATTGACAGAATTTTATTAATTTTTGTCCATATTGAAATGAGTTTTATGTTTAAAAGCAAATTCTACACTCCAGTCTTTTTTTATTCTTGAAAACTGGCAGTAATTTGCATAATTAAAGAAGGATGGAACATGCATAAAAGCAGTTCTCTTTTGGACACTCAGGGATTTGCTGTTCCAGCATCGTATTTGTTGTCTGGGTTTTTTATTGCCTCTACCACAGGATATTTCTGCAAGAATTCTTGATTATTATTCCTAGGCAGCCTCTTTAATTACATTTCATCTGGTTAGACACTGCTCTGTTGCAGGGGATGGCGTGTTTGGCAATAAAGGCAGAAAACAAAGTAGACTCAGGTGGCCACGGGATTATTAAACAGATTAAACATGTTGACAGCACCGACCGGGTAACTGGAAGCTCTTCCCTCGCTGGATTTCACTGCTCGCAGCCAGGGCAATATCCCCCAAAACTCCTGTTCTTAGGATGAACATATCCCTTTCCAAATTACGATCTTTCACGGTTATTTGGCTTCATTGTCTACATTTTCTGGGGGATATGGGTATCTTAATCTTGTGCCTGGCAAGCGTGGGGATCTTTCAGAAATCATGCCTTGAAATACTTCATGCAGCTTTAACTGCTTGGCAGCAACACGAATCACTAAAAAAAAATATAAATTGAATAGGGAATATGATGATAAACACCCCAAAATAAGTAGCTCTGCTGAGATGCTGTATGGTATATTACACTGCTTTATTGTCCTCAGAAAACATTGGTTTAAGGTAACGGTGAGGAAATCATTTCTCCTTGGAGTTGGGAGCCACAAGGGGTCGGTAAAGAACGGAGAATGGACCCGGAGCGCCCGCGGTGCGGGGAGGAGCAGGAGGCGGTTCGGGGGTGCTGGGCAGACACGGACCGTCCAGTTCAGCCGCTGTTCTGGTAACGTTGGGTACAGCGCTTCTGAGGCAGCTCTTTGTTCAAGATTTTTAGCTGGCACTGGGGATGATTTTCCCCCTAATCAAACATTTAATAATCTGCAGCTGCCTCTGCCCCCTCTGTGCTGCTCCCCTCGGCTCTGCCTTCGGGTGCCTCCCCGCGCCGGAGCTCCCCGTCTCCCTCCTGCTTGGCCGCCTCTGCAGGGCCAGAGGACGGGGAGCCCCCCAGTCCCTCCCGTGGGGTGTCTCCCAGTCCCTCCCGTGGGGAGCCCCCCAGTCCCTCCCGTGGGGTGTCTCCCAGTCTCTCCCGTGGGGAGCCCCCCAGTCCCTCCCGTGGGGTGTCTCCCAGTCCCTCCCGTGGGGAGCCCCCCAGTCCCTCCCGTGGGGAGCCTCCCAGTCCCTCCCGTGGGGTGTCTCTCCCGTGGGGTGTCTCCCAGTCCCTCCCGTGGGGTGTCTCCGGGGTTTTGTGGAGCTGCAAGGTGCTGGAAGAGGATGGGTTCCAGAGGCGCAGCTCCTGCTGGGGTTAGGCAGAATCACTGGGCTTTACCAATCCTCCAGAGCTCTTCCTGGGACACCCCTCTGTCACCCCGACGAGCCCAGGGGCACTCTGATGCCATCCGTCCCCTCATGCCAGGGGTGGGCTTCGGCTGCCCTCGCACCTTGGACACGCTTTCTGCAAAAAGGCATCTGTAATGCTTTTCAGCTATGGCACAGCTGTTGTTTTTAGGCAGATCCTTTACAGAAATTTACTGTTACTAACCAAAAGGATATATATGACACAGGTTTCAGGGTAGGAGGAGAGGAAATGAGGGGGAAAAGTAAAGTAGAGACATAAAAGGCTCCATATTTAACTCCCAGTCAGAGTTTCATCACCCTCCCCATTTATATTTTTATGAAACATCCTCTTTGCTTTCATGCCTTTTTACTAGCAGGGGGAATGGTAAGGCTTTTTCCTAGCTATTTTTTTCAATAACTGTTTTACCCATTGAACTGAAAGTGCATTTTACTTCATTCTTATATATTTCCTTTTTTACTAATTATGTCATAGTTCACCATAGTGACATCACTGTCATGAACATAACTACGAGTGCAGCTTTCTGCTTATTTGCCTGTTCTCAGTGGTCTCCTTGCTCAAGGGAGTTTTGCTGGAATGCGATTTCACTGGGGAATGCTTGACTGAAAAACCCTGGGCGTAAACCTCGTAAGTGCTGGCCCCTGTGGGAGGACCGGGGCATCTCCTGGTGTCGCTGTCTCGTGTTGGCATCTTCCCATCATCTGCTGCCGTCCCCCCCAAGCGAGCTCCCCTCCAGCTGGACGTCCCCTCCCTGGCACCCCGCGCCTCCGTGGTGTGGCTCAGGACACTTGTTGCTGAAGGGAGCAGTGAGAGTGCCCAGTGAGGTGGGGAGAGGCCGGCTGGTGGTGGCTTCTTCATAAGCCTTTGATAAGCCAAGGAAAGAAGCACAGGAGCCAGAGGCTGTGTCTTCTGTTTCACAGGAAATTTCATGCTGAAGCATCTCCCCAGATTGCTCAGCATGCGTTCTGTAGAGAAGCAGGTAAAACGGGGAGTTCCTCCCCTCCATCGACTGGCAGGAGCGAGGACGGGGGCTCAGGGGCTGGTCCCCTCTGGGTCCCCTCTGTGGCTGCTCGGTCTCCTCCCGAGCTCAGGCTCCAGCTCCCTCTTTCCTGTGTTGTTGCCATGGCTACAGAGCTCTCTGCTAATGAATTAGTCTTGCATTAGGTTATGGTGTTAAGCTTAAAACTCCGTCTGGTGAAATATTGGGTCTTGCTGGGGCTGGGAAACAGGCTCTTCTCATTTCACATTCTCAGCATCCTGATAATTGAGTTGTATAAACTGGGAAATTGATAGTCCTTCATAGCATCTATAATTACATGGAATTGGAAATGCAATAATGTAAGAAACAAGCTGCCACAATGATGGAGAACGTTTTGGTGAATGGGAGGGTTTTCCCTCCAGATTTTGACTTGAAATTTATTGGGTTTATTTACTTTATTAAAGGCTTTGCTAATGGCTCAACGTCTTGATCTAAATCCCCACTGAGCTTTCATGACTGGAAACCTGAATGGGGATCTTGTGATTCCGTGAGACTCAGCTAAAGTATTTCAGTTTCCTCTTCTTATGCCTTTAGTAGGAGTTTGGCCAGCTCTGTCGTGACATCTTCTGTGGTTTGTCCGAGATCTGAGGGGTCTCGCGTGGAGTCCAGGTAGTGAGGGACGTGAGCATTAATTACACACGGGCAGCCGAAGCCTCCTGGGCTCTGACAGCGCAGCTGGGATGATGGTACCAAGATCGTTCCTTCCCTCGCTTCCCACCACCCATTTTGCTGTTTCATCAGGTGATGTGCAGAGTGTTACCTGCAGCTCTGCAGGTAAATTCTCAATTTAAGAATTAAGAACAGAAACACTGGCAACAAGACAGGCCAGCGTGAGACGGGTCGTTCCATCACCCGGTGACATTTGAGGAGCGTGTTGGGATCTGGCAGAGAACTGGTGAGAACGCGTGGCAGTGTGAGAAGCAGGGATGTTGCTAGAGCTCCACAGAGGGCTTGAATCCTGGCAGGAGGACGTTCCTGCTGCGTGGATCTCGAGGAAGTGTTGGGAGCCGAGACTGCTCAGGCAGTCCTCAGGCTGCTGGGCCTATCGAAACTGCTGTCGTTCTCGGGAGCAGACACCGAAGCTGCTCTCTGTTGTCGCGATGTTCATTTGCAGTCTACAGCTGGATGGGACTGGGTGGGCACGGCGGTGGGTGCTGGCTGGGGAGAGGATGCTGTGTGAATGGGAAGCAGGGCAGAGTCTCCGGGAGGCTCGGCTGCTGGGAGCAGAGCGCCAGGTTTCTCTTCCCAGTAGGTGCCAGTAGAGCCAGTAAGTGGTGGAGGAAACGGGGCCATCAGCCTGCTGGTCCCAGGCAGAGGCTGGGTGTGCTGTACCCGTATGTGCCTCCACGCATGTGATGGGAATTCAGCATTGTTGTTAAATATCTTCTCCTTTTTCACTTTCTCCTCTTGAAAATTTGCTAACGCTGTCTCTCCCTGCCGGGCATCTGGGAGGTTGCTGAGAGCGAGTTGCCTTGACAACGGAGAAATACATCCTCCAGTGAACTGCGCCTCGCAAGGCCTCCTCTTGGCTTGGATATCTGTTCATGGGAAATGTGGGTTTCTCCCTTCGGAAGCTGCTCTGGGAGGGTGGGGGGCTGTGCCTGCACCTCGGGGCAGCTTCGGAACCCGGCGCTCGTTTTCCCTTGGGGAGCAAAGCCGGTCCTGCCGAGCTGAGCAGTGCAAACAGCAGAGAACTGGCAAAGGGGAGCGAGAGGAGGTGGTAAAGCTCTAACAACGCAGCTCATTGCCCAAAAGAGGCTGAGGGTGGGGTTGGGATCGTGTAGCTATTCTTTTTAATTCTTCACAAATGTTACTCATTTATTTATTGGCTGATGGGAGCAAGGGCTGATGGGGTCTTGCTCTGCAGCTCTCAGGTTTCTGCACTATAGACAGTAACTGAGGGCAGAAGAGCCAACGTGGAGATTTCTTGGTTTGTCCTGTTAGATTGTCTCCACAGTAAAAAATCAGAAAGAAAGTTTTGAAAAGACTCAATGAGAACACTGGCTGTGGTTGAAAATTCAGTGCGATAATGGGTTCCCTGAATCACAGTACTCATTAGCGTTTGGAGAAGACTTTTTTCCCCCATACCTAATTAAAAGACCGATTGTTACACTTAGATGAAAAATAAATTGAACACATTTTTACTGCAAAACCCGAGATATCTTTTCCAAAGGCACGTGCCAAATGCCAAGAGACTCTGCAGCGTAACACAGCGCGGCTTCTGTAGCACCGCGGGAGGAAGGGCGTTTGGGCTGAGGGTGTAAAGTGTGTCTCACTGTGGTTTCAGGGTAAAAGAACTGCCCGAGATAAGGTGCGTCCAGACCAGAGGAAGTAAGATGACGTGCATGTCTTGTTTTCTCTTAAGATTAACTCTTCTGCTATCAGCAAGGACTAATTTATCATTAACATACGGTTTTCTGGTTTGTCTGCTGCAAGCTGCCTCGCTGTAACAATCCTGTGGTTTTATCAAAGCCGTTACGCCGAGCATCCCGAGTCGGGGCCTGGAACGCCACCTCCAACTGCAAGTTTTCACAGCTGTAAAAGATAAAGATGAACTCAAGAAGGATTCTACTATTTCAACTTTAGTCGTGGTACAGAGGCAGAATAGCATTGCTCTTTTCCCATAAACTTTCACGAGTCATTTGAATTTACGTCCCTGCTGCAGTTGCAGGGCTGTGCTGGCCGCGGGAGGCTGGAGGAGCCGTTGGCTTCACGGCGTCTCCTCTTTGCGGAATTCAGGCCGTGCCGGGTGTGAGACTCGGGCAGAGCTCAGCGAGAGCACGTTTGAACGTTCCCTGTTCCAGACACACCGGCGTACACAGAAATCAGGATACCAGCTTTTGTGCTCTGCCTCTGCAGCTGCTGAAAGACGCATGGGTGTCAGCAGTCACGGGTCCCTCTGTTAGACCAGCTCCAAAAAAGTCCTTCTTAGTTGTGACAGAGTTTGTGAACCATTTTAAGCAAACTAAGGCGTTCCTGCTATTGCAAAAAAAACCCCAACAGCCCTAATTAAATGATTTGAAGTGTTATATTTGTAATGCTGCAAGGGTGAGTAGGTCCCAAAACAATGCAGAACATCTAAAGAAACCTGTCAGAACTGCTGTCTCTGAAATGTGCTTTCCTGTAGGGCAGCAGCCAGTGATCCTGCTCAGCTCTTCCTCCTTTCAGACCTGTCTCTCTCTGGTCCAGGGGTTTTCCATCTTGTTCCTTTTCCCTGGCTATATCCAGCAGTAAGCTATATCCCGCTCTCCTTACGCACGCTTTATCTATCCAAGACTCTCCGGGTCTCTTCATTCCTCTGTGGCTAGTCCTGTTGTCGAAACAGCATTTCCAGGAGCTCTGGAAATCGCTTCTGTCCAATATGTGGGCTGTTTTCAGTGCTTACGTTGGCTTTAGCAGAGCAGAACCCTCCGACAGATTCTCTTCCCTTTGGATAAACAGCAACCACGGGCAATCCTGGGTGCAGAGGTGACGGTGAAAGTAGCGGGGTGTGCTTTTACACTGCAGTTATGCAAATTAAAATGCATCAGGACTATAATGTTTTATCTACTATATTTATTTTTATAGTGCTCCTCTTGTTGACTCATCAGTACTTTTAGTTTGTAGCTCTCTATCCCAAGTATCTGAGATATAAATTGTTCTTTATGTGAAAAAACAATGTCCCATATGTTGAGGTATTCCAAAAGCTGTGGAAAAGTATTTTTCTAGCAAAGTATCTATTGAGCAAGTTATTTCCCCCGGGGGTCATAACAAGAAATGAAAATGACTGTGTGTGAAGAACGTGTGCGAGTCCTCGTAGTGCATAGAACATCATCCAGCAGTTCCGAGGGGCACAGCCAAGGAGTTACCCAGCGAGGGGGTGAGATGAAGCCCCCCCAGATGCCGCAGTCCCTGCAGGAGTAGCCACAGCCGAGGAGTGGGTGAGGTCTTCTCCACAGGCACACTAGTAAGGCACAAGATTAGCTTTCTTTCTAGGCTTTCAATGTTTAATGTACAACAATTTTGATACTTGAAATTTTCCTACTCCTTCAGTCATAACCAGAAGTCACTAGGTGAGTTTCTGAAATGCTTCTGTCTTGCCCCATATTCTGGGTTACGTTCTGGAATAAAAGGTCAAGGTTAAAGCATTCCCTAAATCCATCCACATCGATTGCTAGCGATGAGTTGTGACATTTCTGCTGAGTGTAGTAACTTCCATGAAGCTTGTTAGAGATGTTCCAGTTTAGGTTTATACTTCAGGATGAATTGAATATCGTGGAATAAGCACAGCAGCTAATTCTCGAAGACAGCTTAAAGGTACCAGATCTTTCGGGGTTCATTTCTTACTGCCCCAGCACAAACGTGGTGGCACAGGTAGCATCTGTAATGGTTTGATGATGTTTATCTGATTTTATTTCCGTGCCCAGGGCCTATTTTTGTTCCAATAGCTCTGGAAACTTTTTAAAATAGTGCTAAGAAGAAGACAAAATGATATGTGCCTGAGGCTAAGTCATAATTGAAACATGTTGCAGAAGTATTTTGGGAAGCTCTTAATGGATCATCTGTGAAGTGTTTTGGTTTGCACTATTATTGTTTTGGGCTTTTTTTCTCCCCTCCCAGTACATAGAATCATAGAACCATCCAGGCTGGAAGGGATCTCCAAAGGCCATCTAGTCCCACCTCCCCGCAGTCGCAGGGACACCCCCAACTAGCCCAGGTTGCCCAGGGCCTCATCCAACCTCACCTGGAAGATCTCCAGGGCAGGGGCCTCAGCCACCTCCCTGGGCAACCTGCTCCAGTGTTCCACCACATCAGAGGAAAGAACTTGTTCCTAATCTCCAACCTTAATCTGCTCTTCTCCAACTTAAAGCCATTGCCCCTCGTCCTGTCCAAACATTTTCACTAGGATCTCGGGCCAAAAAGCATTAAAAGGAATTCACGTCCTAAATGTGAAAGACTTTTTGTCATGAGCAAATGGAGAGTGGCCTTGCTGAAGGGAAATAGGGGCCTTTGATGAGGGTGTGATAATTTGGCACAGTCATTAGGCTGTTCCCCTGGGGTCTGTGCACCTCCACTGCGTCAGCCTGGTCCTTCTCCAGCCTTCCTTGGATGCCACATTCCTGTCTTTTCCTACAAAGGGTTCTGTCTGTGCCCGTGCCGGTGTCCGTGATGCACCGAGAGCTCAGCCCCACGGATGCGATAACCAGGACTGTCGGCTCCCGTCGCCGTGGGACCCTCGCAGCTGAGTCCAGTCCCACCCGCTCCTCCTGGTGCCAGCCAGCGACCCCGAGCAGATGGCCCCGGAGACCGCTCACCCAACAGGAGGCACCCGATGTTCTCCTTAAAAATCTTGTGAAAAAAATAAATTATCAAATTGATAGCAGCATCTAATTAAAAATAATTTTTTTAATGGAAGCAGAAGAGCCGTGTCTCTGTCGCTCATTGAATCTAAGCCTTGTCTTGCGAGGGCGCAGAGGGGCCTTGCCTTGGCTCTCCAGCAGCAGGTGAAGATGCCATCTCTCTGGCGTGTGTGTGCTGGGAGCGAGCGCGGTGCTGGCAGCTCGGGGAGCCGGCAGAGGGCACAGGAACCCGCTGATGGATCTGCTGCTCCTCTTCTTTTGGAAGAAGTGCCGTTCACCCCCGAGCCTGGGATTGCAGCGCCCCAGAAAGCGCTCCCTGTGAGAAACAAGCTGCCTTGGAATAAAATTTCCTTTTCCCAACAGGCTGCCGAGTGCCCACCCAGAGGGTTTGAAATACAAGAAATAAAGCCAGTGTTTTCTCTTGGGTGCCTGATGTGGATCTGTCTTACTTGGTGCAAAGGCGGATATTGAAATTGCTCCTTTTATCTCGTATGCAGGATCTTTTATCAAGAACCCACAGAGCACCGCAGAGACCTGGCCAGCAGAGCCGCTCCCTTAAACCGAGTCTTCATCTTGTGCAAATAAAGGATATTAGGATTTTCCTTCTTTCACGTGTTTCGCTCATGGCTCACTCTTGTGTTGGGGCCTTGGAAGGAGCTTTCCCCGGCGCCAAGCTCCGTGGCAGACACTGGATTTACCGCAGCAGCCGGCTCGGCCGAGGGCCATCCCTTGCGGAACCGGGGGTCCGGGCCGGTGCCCAGGACTGGCTCTGCCCAAGCGTTTGCCCAGCACACGGGGATCAGCACCCCCACGTGCCGCCTCCCTGCAAGCGATAATAGAGGCGGAGGAAATTCCATGTTTTAAGCTGTATTACAATTAAAAAAGAGAAGGATCAAACCTGCCAGAATTCATGCCCCTTTGGCCGGGTGTAAGACCTGCATCTGTGAAGCTGCAGGGGAAGTCGTCCACTCTGGATGTGCTTTCCAGGAGGTTATTTACTCAGAGGTTTATTTGCCATTCCTGCCTGCAGGAGCTCGGGGCTGGAGTCTATGAACTGAGATGTCCCTTTCAATCTCATGGTTTTAAATTTATCTGGGGAGGAGAAAGTTTGTGTTTCCCAGTTTCCAGTGAGGCTGCCAAAGGTATATGCCAAAGGCCAGGCTTTTAAGGCCATTCATTACGTGACTTTGAATAAATTTCAATTACTGTAATTTTTTTTCTGTAAAACAGTGATACTATGCAAATGCCGTCCTTTTGCAGTGCAGTGAGGAAAGCAGTTATCCTAAAATGTCAAGCGTATGGCAGAGGCACAAAGTAAAGCAGGCGCATTGGAGGTTACGCACCAAAGCAGGACACTAGATAGATGGGGCAAAGCTCACACCCCCAGGTACCACTGAAGTGTTGGCTTTGCTTCTGCTGCTATATGGGATTATTTTGAGAAAAAAAGAGGGATTTTATGTTGTAGCCTGCAGTGTCTCTTGGTGAGTCTTACTTTTTTCTCTTCTATTAACTCTGAGATTGGAAAAGCAACTTACTTGAGCCATTATACGGTGTCTCACGTGCAGCGCTGAGGCTGTTGCAGCCTTCTGCAAACCAGACTGTGTGCCAAGGCAGAGCCTTTGTATGTAATACTTCCCTTCCTCCCTTTTCCAGATCAACACTTGATTAAAAATCAAAGTTGATTGTGTTGCTAGTTTGAAAGCAGCCACGTTCATCTGCATTCCTTCTCACATGTTGTGTTTTGTGTTTTTCTGAATGCATGCCAAAGGTTTCCTAACTCCTGCCATGCAGTGACTTCAGGAACTACATCTGAAAAGAGAATTTACCAAAGAGAGTGTCTATATCCTAAAATACCCTGTGTAGAATATAGCATGATGGTTTTGAAAAGCATTTTTATATTTCAAAACAAAACCACCAAGTTAGCCTGCTTTTGGCATGAAAATGGGTGATTTTGTTTCCTCTGGCTTTGGTTTTTGCCTTGGCTTTGCTCTTTTAACCAGATAAGTGTATCTGCTTTTATCTGGTTACACAGGAACACAGTTTTCTACTTTAATTCACTCAAAAATGTCAAAACTATTGTTGGAATGAGTCTTTGAAGTTGTGTCTGTGCAAATTTTGTTGTGCAGCCTTTCTCCTGGGAATGCCGCCTCCGATACGGTCATCTTGGCTCCCAACCTCCACCCGCCACCCGACTGCCAAGAAAACGGGCTGCTCTTCTTACTTTCCTGTTTTTGTGTGTGTGTGTGTGTGTATGTTCTTCAGAAAGCCAAACTTGGGCCAGCTGGTAACAAAGTCATTACTCCAACAGAAGACAAGAACCCGAGCGTGCCGTCCAACAGCCTGGACAGCGTGAAGCTGACAGATTTCAACTTTCTCATGGTTCTTGGAAAGGGGAGCTTCGGGAAGGTGAGTCCCTGAGGACAATTCCGCTCACATTCGTTCACTCTGGGGTTTTTGTCTTGAGGAAAAATGAACAAGTGAGTAATTCTCTAAGGAGCAAAATCCAGAGTCAAAAGGGTGTGCCTGCCTTTTTGAGGGAGGATTCCTGGCCATGGAATAGGGGGTTCCCTGAAGACTTCAGGGCCTCAGGCACGATTAGCGGTTTTCTTGAAAAAGTAAAAATAGTGAAAAGAATCCTCAGAGTGTCGGGCAGGAGGTAAGAAACAGGTGCTGGCTTTTAGATCCCCATTTCTTGGCAGTTCCAAGGAAATTAAGTTTATTTTTCTGGCTTTACTGCCTAGCTCACTCTGCCAGTTCTGGAAGTCACCAACGTTGGTAAAGCTAAATATTGGGGGAAAACAGGAGCAGTGTGTATATACATTTGAAATCTGTTAGTCAAAAGAAAGGGCTGCTATTTTTCTGTGGGTTTGAACAACCATTTATACGATGAAGTGCCCTTCACTGAGGAAGTCCCCAGGACCTAACCTTCGATCAGCCCTTGGGCAGGGTGCCTGCGGGGGACCAGCGGGGTTTGGCACAGCCCCTGTCTGAGGCAGCTGGTGCAGATCCTCCCAGCCGGTGAGTAATGAGGATATTTTTGGAGTTCTGATCAGGTTAGTCTGTACCAATGAAAGGAGAAGCTGGATTGCCATCTATTCGAGTCTCCGGGCGTGAGTCACCTCCCCGCCTGGGCAGGAAGGGCGACTTTCACCCCGTTGTTTCTGTGCGCAGGTGATGCTGGCGGACAGGAAGGGGACAGAGGAGCTCTATGCCATCAAGATACTGAAGAAAGACGTGGTGATCCAGGATGACGATGTTGAATGTACGATGGTTGAAAAACGGGTCCTGGCATTGCAAGATAAGCCACCGTTCCTGACACAGCTTCACTCTTGTTTCCAGACAGTTGTACGTGAGCTCTTTCTTGCCACCCTGCTGTTTCCCGTCCTACGTGGTCAATAACATTTGTTATGATCTGAACTGCTTATCGTAGCTTCTGCCCATAGGAGATGGTGCAGGGTTACACACCCTGACACTAGTGAACCAGCTCCAACATTCCCACCTCAGCAGAGGGCTTCACTGACAAGAAGCCAAGGCTCTTCTTGCCTCACCCTGTAGCGACAGCCTTCAGCTAGTGCCCCGGGCTGGGTCATTGCTCAACGAGGTGATGCAAGGACATGCCTGGTTGTTTTTCCACTTGGCTGTATCTTTCATCTCTTGCATTGCTGGTGGCTTTTAATCTAAAATCAAGCAAACAAACGAGGCAGTTAGTCTGAGGTAATACCATCCTGGTACTCCACAACAAGGCACGTCATCCCGACACCTCCTTGTGGAATTTTCTGACTCTCCTGTCTACAAACCTCTGAGCAGAAAATGGCCTGAACACAACAGATCTGCAGACATAATTAATCACACTAAAACAAGAATCTAGGAACTGTTGCCCTTGGTAATTGTTCCTTTCTATAATATTGTTCCTGCCTCTACTTAGAAGATGAAGATTGTTGTAATAAGATGAGAGGTCCCTGTGAGGAACAGACTATTGCCCTCTAATGCTTTATTTTCATGTAACTTCATTAGTAAGCAGAAAGCTTAGTGTCATCAGTAAATGAAAAACCACTTTTTTAATCTTATCTTTCTTCTGAGCAAATACATTTTAAATGTAAAATCTCAAAGGTACAAATGTCTAATGTTTTCTGGCTAACGGAAAAGGAGGAAAAAAGTTGGGGGTTTTAGTATTTACAGTATGAATTTCTGTTTTATCATTTACAAGAGCAGTGCGGCCACATCAGGCCGAGATAAATCATTAACAGCTTGGCCTAATTTACTTGCCACAGCTTCACTGTTTTCCTAAGAGTTAAGTGGTTTGCACTTGGCACTATGTAATGTTCAGGATTAATATTAGCTACCAAAATGAGAAATCGTGTATTAAGGAGAAGAAAAGGCATGAAATGTGTGACCGTAGGAAAAGTTGATGATTTTTGCTGTTGCCTTTAGCTCCAGGCGTCTGTTGCCACGGATTTTATAATGAGACAACTCGTACAAACAACCAAGTTTCATAAATCTGATCTGGCCAATTAAACATTTTGCCCTTGGCTTGTCTGTTGGACCCAGCTTAGGAAATTACAGCTTTTAAACGTATGTTGATGTTCAGAAATCTCAGTTGCTGGACGATTGGAGACTTCTTTTGCCATCAGTGCTGAAAGAAAGACTGAACTAGAGCATCTTAGTAATGAGTCTCCTTCCCATCAGAATATTGGATCAGAACTTCTCTACAAATACTTTAGGATAATAATTCTTTCCAAAATAACTAAAGGAAAATCAGAGGAAGCCAAAAATATGTCTTCTGTAATTGGGAGGAAGACTATTAATGCATCTTAGGTGCAGTCTGGAGCATGGTGTGATGCAGATCCTAAGTTTGCTGTCATGTTGCCCAGCAGAATCGCCAGTGCTAGGTGGTCAGAATCACCCACCCGAAATAAAAGGTTGGTAGAGTGTAAAGGATGTGTCCTTGGTGAAGTCAATTGGAAGAGCTCCGTTTGAGTCCTCCGAAAACCGGGGAACAGACCAACAGCTTTAAGTCTCGCTGTCTGAAGATGGTGGGGTGGGAAAATCAGTGCAGTCAAATGTGTTGTGGTCGTGTTTGATTTGAGGTAACTGGATGTGCCCTTTAGAAGTCCTCACTGTGCAAGAAGAATCTCTCCCTCCAAAATATCTCATTGCCTCTAGTTGAAATATTTGCCAATGTGAAATTAATACAGTGTCACCTGTAAAGGTTCCAGATATTTTGTAAACCCTACAACTGCTTTTCTTTGTCTCTTTCAAATAATCAAAAACTATTTTTTAATACCTCCCATCTTCCAAAGGAAAACTTATTAGGAAGGATTGGAAATGTCCTCAAAGCAAGAATTTTCAACCATCTTTAAGGTGTTTTTACGTTTATTTTTAGAGACAGATTTTTCAGACAGAACTATGTGTGAATGATTGTGGGAACCATTGTAGACAAATAATAGATGGAAATGCGTCACTAAAATTGGCAAACCTGGACAGATCCCATCAGCCATTCGCTCCTGCAGGTTTTACAAAACATTCCACCTCCATTTCCTGATCTATCAATTTTGCCAGAATGTACAACCAGTCCTAATAATCTTAAAAGCTTTATAATGACATATTAGTGGTTTTCTGGCTGATCAATGCATATCCAATATTTTCTCTGATGTGTTTATGGCCGTCTTTACTGCTTTATCCTAGGACCGTCTGTATTTTGTTATGGAGTATGTGAATGGCGGGGACCTCATGTACCACATCCAGCAAGTGGGGAAATTTAAGGAGCCACAAGCCGTGTGAGTGCTCATGTTTTTATATTTAAATCACGTTGTCATCTTAATTTTACACTGGAAGAGGATTAAGTTTCTTTATCGCACCGACTTGTAGCATCTTCCCAGGTTCAGTCTGGAGTCCAGACTGGCCTCGTTTGATGGTGGCTTTTAAGGCCCAAAAGCTGAAATTTGTTTGGAAAGCGTTATTTGCAGACGTAGACCGAAGGTAGCCGTGCCTTTTTGTTCAAATGTACAGCAGGAACAAAGGCGTGCCATGCCTGCTCTAAAAGTGAGGAGAATTTAAGCAAGGCAGCAGGAAATTGAAGACGTTACTTGGTATTCTGGTGGTGTTTGTAAAACCAAATATAAAAAGGTGAGTAGAACATTTCAGTCTGAATTAACGTTGTGGGGAAAGACAATACAAATGGGCTCAGCGTGGCAATATAAATTACAGTTTGTACAGAATAAATACAGTGTACAGCTGGTAAGGATTTCTGTGATCTTACTTTTTAATAGAAGTTTTATTTGTGAGGATTTAATAAATGATTAGAAGTTGCTCAGGTACCTGATCCCTTTTAGGTATCGTACATCTGGCACATCAGCGAGCAGCTGGTAATGGTCTGTAGCATCTTCAGATGTGAATAGATCCATCAGCACCACTTTAGTCATGCTTATAACAGCTCGTCATCATTTATTAGTGTTTGGAAAATCATTTACCAGTGAAATTTTAAAATCAAGCACGACCAACTGGTTTAAGGATCGAGCTAGAATAATTGTGTGTTTTGATTTAAGTAATCGGGGCTTGTTAAAGGAGAGGCCTTCTAAAAGTAGGTATTTGAGATACAGAACAAAATTTGAACAACGTGCTGAATAAAAAATAGATGGAGTCACAGCATCCTTGACTCCCAGCTCATGTAACTTGCCAGCACTCGTTGAAAACTCTGCTGCTTCCTGACAGCTTACGCCTGTGGAGCATCTCCAGGCACACGCCTTCCCCAACACCTCTCAGCAAGTGCTTCAGAGCTGAAGCTCTCCCTTCCCTTATGCCAGCCTTAAAATTAATCTCATCTTTAAATAATCCTCTTGCATATAATTTGCACAGTTCCACAGCAACTGACTTCAAACATCCATCAATATTATGTATCCTTTAACTACATTCCGCAATTATATTTTATATGGTAATCATTTGAATTAGCTTTATGTAATTAATCCATTAGCAGCCTCTATAAAGGAATGCTATTTCTGCAAATTATTTCGTGCCATATGAATTGCAATGTAAATTGAGCTGCCTCCTGAATTCAGCATTGATGTGTGATTAGAGATAATGACCTTTGCAGCCGCAGTCAGAGCAGTGCAGTGAGATGCTGTGCTCTAGGGGGACCTTTGCTTTTCTTTTTTTCCTTAATTCTGTGTTACTTTGTTGTGAAATACTCAAAATATCTGCTAAAGTCAAATTGAAGTAAGGAGTCTGTTACGTCGTCTGCCTGTGATATATATTTTTGTACTTTATATCCACACTGTATGTTCTATATTTCACATGCCTTTCTGCTGTCATTTGTTACCATGATGCATTTCTGAAATGCTTTGTCAGAAGGAAATCCTGAAGCCGTAAGGAATCCATTCTTTCTTTTTCATACAGGTTCTACGCAGCCGAGATCTCAGTTGGGTTATTCTTTCTCCATAACAGAGGGATTATTTATAGGTGAGTATAATCTGAAATAAGTCATTTCTGAATTTTAAAATCCCAAAAGGATCTGTTTCTTTAAGTTTTCCGTGCATTTTTAAAACCTTTTGTATGAAGCAATCTCCGTAGCCTTCCTTTTGTTGTGCTGGTGACCGTAAAGCAAATCCGCTGCTTCACCTGAGCTTTTCTGTTGTCTCTGCTCTGCCTAATTCAGCTTGAAAGTGAAATATTACAGCCTGTGTTCCAGCGGGTCCCTCGTTGTTTTACACCTTCGGAAGTCTCGGTGTGAGGGTGTTTGTGGCCATACACGTCCGTCCCTTCGTTAATTGTCCAACTTCAGGGCTCCCTGCAGCGAGGTGCCCGGCTCCCTGGGGCTGCAGACAGCCCTGCCTGTCCCCCCTGCCCCCCCGGTAGCACCGAGACCCAGAAGTAGAGAAGTTGGCCCTGGTCGATCCCAAACGTTAACATTAAATCGCTGTGTTTTTTCACAGAGACCTGAAATTAGATAATGTGATGTTGGATTCAGAAGGACACATTAAAATTGCTGATTTTGGAATGTGCAAAGAACACATGTTAGATGGAGTAACGACCAGGACCTTCTGCGGCACTCCAGACTACATCGCACCAGAGGTAAATATTTACTGTTTCAAGAACCTTTTAGTCTCAGATGAAAATTGTCCCAATGCACATTTTCCACCACCACGTGTTGACAGCTCCAACTCTGGATGCTCTGAGGACGGTACCATCGCCACTTCTGCAGGTGTGAGGAATAACTGTGAATTAGCACGTTACCGGTAAGAGGTGCTCAGGAGGAGCAGCCCTGCTCTGGAGCGCTGTGCCGGAGGAGGCTTAGAGAGAGGATCTGCAGTCTGCCCGGGATGGGTGTTCCACTAGTTGAGGTGTAAAGCGTTACCAACAGGCACATGGGGTGGTTTGGAAGTGATTCAAATACCTGGCTGTCCAGATCTGGTGTTGTGCCCGCCGAGCTCTCCCGACTCGTGGTTTGTTGGGCTGTGGATTCGGCGCGGGAGGCTGAGGCTGATCCCGGAGACACGGGGCTTCAGCGGGAGCTGGGCAGAGGCAGCTCTGGCTGGAAGGGGGTGTTTGCTGGGGTAGAGGAGATTCATCCACGGGCAAGTAAAGTAATGCCCGAGGTGAGTTTTGGCATCCCTGTGAAACTGGAATGAAAATCGTTTGGTCATTTCCAGTTGCCAATTCCTGCTTTTCAGAGTATTATAAAGGCTTGGTTCTTCCCAAGCTGCTGTTGCTTGCAGCGGGGTGTCGGAACGCCCGGAGCACTATTTCATTTTCTCCTGTCAAAACAGAAATGAAGCCAGCCTTACAAATCAAAAATTGCACTTTCTGTGGCAACAGTCCTGTGCCAGATAATACCAAAGAATGTGTTGCCGGTGCCAAAGTGCTCGATATGGGGCGGTGCTGGAATGATTTGTTTTATTTTACATGGAAATTTCATCTAAAGAAATAAACCTTTTACCAAAACATTCCATAACTGGGAGGAAATTGGTCTTTCGATTATCTTACAAACAGACATTGATTTTTCTTTTCAGTCAGCTGATTTTCTTTCTTTCTGAAGACATTGTTGTGACTGACAAATTGCTAACCAGGTCTGTGCCGAACTCCAAATAAGGGTTCATCTTTTTAGCATGTTTCCATGGGCTAAAATTTATAAATTTACAATAGATTATAACGAGGATGCATTTGCACAGTGCCATTCCCTGCTGGGTGGAGAGAAATGAGCTACATCTAAATAAACTGGTGAAGGTATCCGGGTAGTCCTGGGAGCGCGTGGCACTCAAACGCAGAGTTAGCTCTTCCCATCAGCGTTTGGGAAATGGTGTGACTGCAGGGGCTCCCAAGGAGCTCGTGCCGCCTCCAGGTGAGCCGCCCACAGACCCAGTTCAGAGGGGCCGTGCCTGGAAGGACCATGCAGGGACGTCTCAGCTGGATCTCTGGACAGGAGCAGGGGAGCACGGTGCTGCGTTCCACAGCGTGGGTTTGCACACTTCGGTGTTCTGTAAAATAATGCCTTCCCTTTTTAACAGCTGGGAAAGTCAGCACTTGTTACTACTGAGGTGGATTCCACACTGGAGTTACTACTCATTTTCTTACCCTCTGCAGTTTGAGAAACGTGCAGAGGTTAAACTGGTAGAATCCCAGGTTTGACAACTTCTGTCAGGCAGAAAGTGGTTTTCTGCTAAAGAATATGTATTGATGCATTGAACTGCAATATTGATGGTCAGAGTGGTAAAATAGCCACGAAATCAATTCATACTTTGTATCTCCTTGAGCAGTCAAGAGAGACGGGAGGAGATGGATGTGCGGAGGATCGGTAGGATGGGGTTCTGCCAGCAGAGCCCGTGGCAGAGGGATGAGCCCCGCCGTCAGCAGCCCTGCAGCACCCCGGCCACTGACGTGGAATTTAAATTAGAAACTCCGTTCCCCTTCCTCTCCACCTAATAGCCTCAAAACCCTAAGTTCTGATTTTGCATGTGCTGGGATTAAGGAAGGTTGACAGGTGTTACAGAGGTGTGGAAAGTGGACATTCAACTGTTTCTTGTACCAGTAATATTTATTTCTTTTAATAACTGTGTTTTAACTTTTCCAGTAGACATAAGATACGTTCACAGAAGACTTTCTCTTGCCTCTGGGATATAATCTTTTCATCCCAACTGGCTACCAGCTGCAAGCCGCAATGATCTAAACATTCCTGCAAATTGCAGGTATTAATCTCTGGCTCCTGCTCTTAACTGAGCCTTCCTTGGAGGCAAAATGGAACCAAAAGGAAAAAAGCAATCAACATCCCTTTGCCAGTTTGGCTTGACAAGAGACATTCCTCCTGAGCTCTCAAATTCACAGAACCTGAAAAGGCAGAGCTCTTAAAATACAGTAATAGGGAGGGAAAATGGAAGGTTTGAAATGCAAAAGGAGATGGAAAAGGCATTGATTTTAATTAATAGTGGAGAAAGAGGGGAAGGGAAGGGAAGAGTCCTATCAGCTTCCCGCTCCTCCCTCTCCAGTGGAAAGCAGAGGTCAGGGCTGGAGGAGGGTACAGGTCTTCATTTCTAGGCACATGACCTGCTCCGTGGATCTGTTCTGCACGCTGCAGTGGGGTAGATCGTGTTAAAATACCCGTTTGTTCTAACAGATACCAAAGTTTGTAGATGCAGATAGAAGTACCTTGGCAGCTGCTGCAGGGCAGCCAGTGGTGGCTGGGAGTGCAGCAGCTGGTGGGTAATACGTGATGGCTTCTGGATGAGGAGGAGGGAACTACTGAAATACGACCTTCAGAACTTGCTGACTTTGTACCGACGCCTGTTGGACTGTGCATTGAACACTCATCTGCTTCCTCCCACATGTAATTCCTTCCTTGAAGTGAGCGTTCTTTCCCCTCGTTTACATTTCCTAATTAGTGCTTTGAATAGCTCCAGCTGAGAATCTTGTTATTACCTTTGGTTGTGTGATGTATTTCAAAGTGCGATTTATTTTGAAATCCTTTGCTCAGAAACATCGCAGTAATTTTTAATGCACTGCTCTTGTCCCAGTGAAGAACGTATGTTCACGGGGACACTAATTTTGTTTGGCAGCCGGGCATTCCCACGTGGTTGAACGGGCAACTCTGTGTTTTCCTGAGAAGCTGCAAAACTTGCTGTTTCAATTTCTCTTCTCAACTTCTAGACTAAAAAATCTGGACTGTGTGATGTGTACTTGTCGTAGCAGTTTGTTTCACAAAGCATAAAGCCCGTGCAGCCAGGAAGGTAGAGCAAGCCCATCTGAGCAGATGCCCAGCAGCATCTGGGCCCGTCTGGAGCGAGGGCCCCCCTTCCCCACCCGACCCACCGAGCCCTGGGGCTGGGGGCTCCAGCGCTGGGACGTCCCGCATCCCTTCACGAGTCACAGTCGCCCTTCACAGTTATTTAGAAGGAGACCTGAAAGAACAACTGCACCTCAAACCTCTATAGCCTGCCCAAACGCCTCTCTTAAATAAATTAACACCCATCTCTGAAGACGCCTCGATTAAAGAAGATGACACAGGAGGGGACCTGGGTGCCGGTGGCATCGCAGCCTCTGTCAGAACTCAGTCTGTGTCTCTTGGAGAGTCAGATGTGAACCCAGAGGATGCAAAATACTTGACATCTCCATTAGGCTCAACAGCAGAACCCCCTTCTGGTTGGTGTGGCTGGTGTCTGCCTTCATACCAAGAGTATCTTAATCACGCCTCTTGGGAAAATGTAACTGAATCAAAAAGGAACTTTGATTCCTTCTACAGCAGAACAAAAATATAAATATTGAAAAGAACAGCTTAATTATTGATAATCTGTAAGTGAAGTGAGTCTCAGGATTTCAAGCCCTGACATAAATGGATGAATATGATTTTGGCCCTGTCTCCTGCGCCGTGCTGCCTTCCTTCCTTCCTCCTTCGCCTTCACATGCACAGCCCAGGTCTCCAAAGAGCCGCCCTTCCCAGATGCTGGAGTTCCCAAAGGCAGGGATGGCTGCACACTAACATTTGCAGAACAGCCCAGCTCCCAGTGAAACCAGTGATTAGCTGGAGTGGGGATTGCAGGAGTCGCCTTCTGGGCTTTTTCAGGGCAATATGTTCATCTGTGTACGCCACCGTTTATCTCATGTTGCAGGACCGGGTATTAGCTAATACAGGGGTTTTTTCTTTCCTTTTTTTTATTTTTTGTGTGATTATACAGATTATTGCTTACCAGCCCTATGGGAAGTCCGTGGACTGGTGGGCGTACGGAGTGCTGCTGTATGAGATGTTAGCTGGCCAGGTAAGAGACCTCCCTGCTGCTGCCACCGCCTCCTGCCTCCCCAGCCCTGCTCTGTGTCCAGGCTCCTGCAGGGCTGGACCCGCAGGGGACGAGGCCGGGCCTTTCGTGCTGGTATTAATCTCCTTGTACTCCCCACTGGGAATGTATTTAGGCTTCATGCTCTTTGTACTGCACCCACGTAATGAAGCGCTGCCTGTGAATGCGCCTTCCTTGTACTGTACTAATGTTATAAATAGCCATCTTCAAAATTGAATGGGAGACACTTGAGCAGGAAAATGCATGTCAAAAGGAAGAAATGCCATTTAGTAGTTGGAAACCTCGGGGAAACATAATAAGAGTGTGTATATGCTCTGCATCGCAGTCAAGGCACAAGAACAGTTTCTGTAGTGTACGTCCTGGGGGTACGTACGCCTGAAAGGCGCTGGGTTGCAGCCGCCCACACGGCTCATCAGGCGCTGCTCCCTCCGAGCCGCTCCCACGGACAACGGGTGGGTCACACCAACTGAGGGACACCCCTTAGTCCCCACTGGGAAAAGATTTCTGCAATCGGCATTCAAAGAGCGTCACCGAAGGCATGCATCGCCCGAGCTAAAAACGTACAGTTTTAACAAATGGCTGTAACAGTCTCTCTACTAAATTCCAGCCGACATTTTCAACATTTTGAAAGCGTAGCGATTGCAGTTGTTAGCATTCACCGTCTGCACTGCAAGTGCCAGGCGTCTGGGTGCTTCAGGGCAGAGGAGGTGCGTGGCGAGCCGAGCGTGCCCAGCGCCCCGCTCCTGGGGGTCGCCCGCGGCCGCTCCCCTCGCTCCACAGCCGTGTCTTGTAAAACAAACTGGAGTTTAACTGGGATGAGGTGAGGAGCGGATACGCCTTAACATGAGGTAATTGGAAATTACAGTCTCCAAACTTCACCCTTTGAAGCATTTTGGCTGGCTGGTGCACAGCAGCTTTAAAAACTGATTAAAGTGATGGTCCCGCACAGGTTTGGTTAACCTGGCTGCCATGCTGGCGGCAGAAATGAACCTTTTCTCCTCCATTTCTATCCAAGTGATAAAATCTAAACCTCTGGGTCAGAAGATCACCAGGCTTTGGTGTGTGTTCCTGGGCAAGGACCACTGCTGCACTGCTCCAGACTCATCTCTTTGGGCATCTCTGACTGGAGACAGGTTGCTGGGCTGGAGGCACCTTTTCTGACCTGTTGGGGCTGTTGTGTTGTCACGCCATTGCATAATAAGTGGAGAATTTTGGAAAAAAACCCAGATGCAGTAAGTGACTTTCCTGTGATTTATTTTCAACAGCCTCCGTTTGACGGCGAAGATGAAGATGAACTTTTCCAGTCCATAATGGAGCATAACGTTTCCTATCCAAAATCCCTGTCCAAGGAAGCCGTCTCCATCTGCAAGGGGGTGAGACTGATGCTTCTTTATCATTAAGCTCCTCTTGGGCAGTCCTTGTGGATACTGGGTTGGTCTGGCTGTGACATGGCACTCGTATTTCCTCGGGCCGCGCTCAGCCGAGTGGTGCTGAGGGTTGGGCTCTGCCCGCTCTGCCCGCCTGCGTTGTGCTCAGAGCAAACGTCACAGCCAGTAGCTGCCAAATGCAAAGCAAGGATTTATGAACAGGCCGATGGTGTGAAGCACCCGCAGCCCCCGTTCCTCCCAGCCCTCCCCGGCTGCGCAGGGTGGGGGGGTTTCTCAGCTGGGCTGGGTGGCGGGGGTGCAGCAGCCCCCAGCCCGCTCTGCAGGAGGGCGGCCACGGGGCAGAGGAGGGCATCGTTTTCAAGTGTAGGCAAAGGTGAGCTCATGTGGAATCTCCACTGTAAACGCAAGGAAACTGGGGAAATCCTGACCCACTGGTAACCTGTGGCCTAAGATTTGTCTTAGATTCCAAGTGAATTTAATTTAATTTTTTTTTTTAGGAAAAGAATAAATTTTACTTCAGGGGTTAGCTCAGGAAACAGCAGTTCATGTGGCTTCCCTTGACTCCACATGATCCCCCAGAGCACGGTCAGTCTGCAGCTTTTCCAAGCCACTGTCAATAAAGCATTATTTGATGTCTTTCTTACACTGATAAAGTATCACTGCACTTAGTGTCAGTTAAGTTGCTGTTTACTTTTGTCTTTCCTTTGCAACCATTTATGAAGTCTTGTACATGAGCTGGATGTTAATCCCTTAAGAAAAAATCATCAAGAATCAGGGCTCTGATTTTGGAGCCTGTCCTGGTGCAGATGTCCTGGCCAACACAAACAGAATGTGCTGCAATTCTGTAAAGTACATGCAGATTGATGCCTTGTCATGAAAATCAATTTTCAAACAGCACAGTTTGAACTCAATCTAATTACCCTGTTTTCAGCTCTCCTGCTGCCGTTCAGTGCTGGTGCAAAGGGAGCTCAGAAAGCTGAAACTGCCTTGCACCAGGAGGCTTAGGGTCGAGTCTCCGTGATAATAGCATCTTCATCATCTCTGCTAAACTGACAAATTCATCCCAGATTTCAGCGAGCATTATGCCTGGGTGAGGAAGTGACTATGAGAAGGCTCTGAACCTGCAGTCAGCAGTAGCTCAGGGATCCCGGGCACCGTCGGGCAAGGTCAGCGAGCTCTTGAAATTGAATGTCTGCTTGACGTCTGGTCCAGGGACTCAGCTTGCTGGGATTGGTAAATGCAGAAACTTCAGAACAAAATGGAGCTGCTAGAATCACTCGTATTTTCTTACATCACCTGCTGTTAAAGCAAAGGGTTTAGAAAAGGCAGCAAAAAGGGGAGAGTTGCTGGTGGCAGGGTGTGATTCCTACCCCAGCGACTGCCAGCCTCCCTACGGCTGCTCAGAGGCACGGCTATTTTAGGTTCAAAATTGGAATGGGATCAACTCAGCATTTGGAGGGAGACTGAAGCAGTGCAGCTGAGATTTTAAAAAGATGCGTTGAGGTATCACTCCCAGCAGCATATTAATCATTTATAATTTGTACAAGAGCTTTAAGAAGTCCCCACAGTACTGGAACCGAGAGTTGACGGCTACATTGCTCGGTTCCCAATGTACATATCAGTTGGAAAGATTGTGGAGAGCTTGTTAATTCATATTCCTGTTTCCAGGCGTGCAGTGCTGGTAGGTTTGGGTCGTTCTTCTTCCCCAAGTCTGCTTAATTCATGCAGCTGGGTATGGTATTGACCAAGATGTCATTAAGGATGCAAGGGAGGAAAGGCAGATTAGGGATTGTCAGCTGGGTGCCAAGAAATTGTAGGCTCTGTAATGAGATGTCCTGAGCAAGCCCAGAAGCTGGAAGAAGGGGGTTGTACTTCATACAGATTTAGTATATTGGAATTTATTAAGTTTAATTGATTGTTGAGGTAGGGCAGAAGCTGTTCTGGAGATTTATAAGACTGAACTGACAGACCAAAGGTGAAATTCAGGAGTGAGTTGTGAACTAATAGGGTGGCAGCGTGTCCCGGGCGCCGCCTGCCCACCCTCGCCTCCAGCAGCCACCTCTGCCTGGCGGGGAAGGGCTCTCCAATGCAACCCTTCGTGTTCCTGCTGACATGCTGTCTTCAGTACTTGAACAAAAAAACTAAACTTCAAAAGATGAATTTTAGCTTTTCAGATCAACTTTATTGCCAACCTGCACCTTCAGGAGAGGAGCGAGAGCATCGCAGCCTGGGGAAGCCCAGTCTGGCTTTGCTGCCAGTGCTCAGTCTAATCCCTCGGTGTTTTCTTCCTGACAGCTGATGACTAAACATCCCGCAAAACGCCTTGGCTGTGGCCTTGAAGGTGAAAGAGACATCAGGGAACATGCTTTCTTCAGGAGGATTGACTGGGAAAAACTGGAAAACAGAGAGATTCAGCCACCTTTCAAACCTAAAGTGGTGAGTGAGATGCCAAGTCCTCCCGTGGCCGTCGGCAGCCGAGCCGTCCCGAGGGGTGAGGCTGGAGCTGGCTGAAGGCGCTGCCAGCCGGGGACACTCGGGAAATAAGGCAGCTTGATTATGGCAGACCAGCCTGTAAATCTGCTCCTGTTTTGGCACCCTGCATCGTAACCCAGTGGACTTGCTTCCTTGGGAAAAAGCCTCCCGGTGGTTTGAGGTGTGGCTGGATGCTCGTGCACTGCCTGAGACGCTGAAAACAGGGAGGAGCTGGCACGTGCACGTCACCCACCTGGGACCCGAACGAATGTGGTCCCCAACTGCTGGGTCAGTGTCTGGCAGTTATCTGTAAGTTCAGGAGTGGCAGGGGTGGGCTGCCTGGCACAGCTGCCCCCTGCACTCCCCAGGCCTGGAGCCCTCTCAGTTAGGAATTTACAACAAGGAGTCGAAGCGTGGCAGTGAATCCCTCGAAGCTTTCTGCAGATCATGAAGGAAACAGAGACTAACATGAAAATTTAATTTTGCATCGTAAAGGTTTTAGGAAGAATGAAATGACTTGAGAGATAAAGTATCTCTTGCCAGTACATCTCCATAAAAGTATTTCCTTTTTCCGTTTTTATCCCAGTAATGCTGAAGCCTCTTTACCCTCTCACCTCGTGATGGTGGATGGGAACTTTTCTGACTCTGTTTTTCAACAGAATTCATTTGTTAAAATTTCTCTGTTTGCCTGGTTGTTTTTTTTTGTTAAAATACCTGAAGTGAACATTTTGTCTTAAGTACTCCTAAGAAATGAGGGAAAGTCTTGCATGTGTCTTGAGAAATCCCCAAAAAGCTGCAACTGCCAATGTATTGCTGATTTTTTCTGTTTTTTTTCTGTTTTGCTTCTTTTCCTGCAGTGTGGCAAAGGTGCTGAAAACTTCGATAAATTCTTTACACGAGGACAGCCGGTGTTAACACCCCCGGATCAGCTGGTCATCGCTAACATAGACCAAACAGATTTTGAAGGATTCTCTTACGTCAACCCCCAGTTCTTACACCCCCTTTTGCAAAATGTAGCATGAGGCAGCAGACCAGGAGCAGAGCCCGCAGTGGGGAACGGTCCTCAACCCTACAATTTTTAGGCTTTTGCCTCGTTGATTCCATTTGGGCCTGGAAATTGTAGGGTTGGCAAGTGTCAGGTGGGGAAAGGCCCCTTACGGGGGATTTTGGCTTTGCAGCAGCGACGTTGTCTTAATGGAGATAAATTAGTGTACGGGGCCCACTTACTCTTCTCGAGTCATCACTGACTTGGCTGAACTTACCCATTTTTTGGTACGTTGTATATTTTTGTAGCTCCCCACTGCCCTTTTGCTCCCTTTTCCACTCTGCTGTCTTAGAAGTGACACCTAGTCTGGAAAAAGCCCAGCCGGGGGTGCTCAGTGCCGGGGTGCGGATGCCGGGAGTTGGGATGCGATGGGATGCCGGGGTGCGGATGCCGGGGCGCTGGACCCCGAGGGACCGCTCCTCCCCACGCCGCCCGCGGACCTCGGGGACGTCAGCAGCACGAGAGACTGGAGCGGCGGCACCGGGGGGGAGAGGCTTGCAAAAAAAATGTGGGAATTGTGGAGAGCGGCTGTTTCGAAAAGACGACGGAAACAAGTCAGGGGGGGAGGGGGGGATAAATTCCAATTTGACCCTGAGGCTTCGTGAACCCGTCCTGTGAGTAACAGCGAGTTTAAACACACCTCAGCGGTGGCCAGATCTCTAGGATCTTTGCTAAGTAGCATGTGATAAACTCAAGGGTGAAATTTTGTCTTTAATAATAATAATAATAGTAATAATTTTAATAATATTTCTGTGAATTTTAATCTCCATGAGATTATTCTGTGATCCAGGGTGCCGTTGTTTGTTCAGTTAATTTAATTTACGTCACTCCTCAAGTTTACTGTTAACCGGTTCTAATACCAATATTTTACTATGAAATTTGTTAACCTGGAATGTAAACCAAAACTGTAATCCCTTGAATCTTATTTAATGTCTTTATTTATAGTCTTCAGTATAGGGCAGTAAATCTACGGCAGCATTCTATATAAGAAATTAACAACAAATGCAGCCCCGAGTGACTTCCTGATTTCTCCAGAATAACTCATGAAAATCAAGTGAGATCTAGTCTTAAAATAATCAGTTTTAATTCAGAAAACTTGGGGCTGTAGAATAACCAAGCCTGAGAGAAGCAGCACCTAAAACTTGTTTTATTGATAGAATGGAATTTAATACATTTTACGTACGCTTCATGCAATGAATTTTGCATGTGTAGTAATAACTCTTATTAATAAGGGTTAATAATAAGCAGATCTATATTATTGACATAATCGTATCAAACATAAAGAGTATTACAAAAATTTTATAAGACAAATTGTGCGTTATTTGTGAAAGTTCTTGTTCTGAATGATATCATTTAGATTTAGCTAAATGTTTTATTGCTATTGTTTTGGTTTTTACTTTAGGGTTTGAATATTGTTAATGGCTTAGGGTATAATCTCTTTTTTAAAGTAGATCTACTTTTAAACAGTAATTGCTACCTGCAGGTTTTATACGAGGTTCAATTAGGCTTTCGTTTCACGTCTGCTTATTACTTACAGAGGAGGAAATAGACTTTATTGCAGTGATGAACACTGCCAGTAACCCAATCTTCTCCTCTCCTATCACTTAGATAAAAAATTTTGATAGTTCCTCTTGCGACTTACCCGAAGATATTAATTCAAATATCAGTAAATATTTTTTGTGCATATTTTGGTTTTGTTACAGCATGGAAAATCGTAGCCAGTGCATTTTCCTCCTTCTGTTTTCCCTCTGCCTTGTTCCTGCTCGCAGCCATAGGCTCTGCTGTCTCAGATGTGCATGACAATGCCAGAAGCATGATGTCTCTGTTCCTGCATGCAGACTGAATACAATTTTTCCAGCATGTAAACATACTCAAACAGTAAGATATTTGCCATGAAAGACTTAAATTTATGCTAGGGTATGTAACTGGGGTGGGTGGGAGGGGAATCTACTTTCTAATCATCTTTTATGACAATAAAACATGGAACCTGTGCCAAAGATTCTGATGGAAAGGTCCCGTCCTGCCGATGGGAGCCAGGGGGGTGGCTCTGACCTTTGGTGGTGGCCCATGGGGGGGTGGGACCCTTTTTGAGTGAAACAGGTGGGATGCAGACAGCCACCGTGCCCCGCTTCTGCGCCACGGTGTCCTCAGCAGCTCTACCTTTGGTGCCCAGGACACGCAGTTTGGGACACTCCAGAAGTTTGGCTTTTACCTGGTCGTGGTCCTTTTGCAGCCTCGGTCCTGAGCCAGGAGCATCTCCCCAGGGAAGGGGTGATGAGCAGGTGTTAATGAGCAAACCCCACCGTGCAGGCGCGGGGAAGCACCGCTACGGAGGGGCATTGCCCAACTAGCAAGAGCTCAGGCTGTCGCCTAAACAGAACTCCAAACTTTTAAAGCATTTTAGGAGTAAAATCCGTAAACCATTCTGTGTCAAATACGTTATCAGCCAAGTCTGGGAGTTTATTTTCCTGTTTGTATATTATGTACTTCTAAAATTACGGTCTTCACCATAAAGCATGTGGACCAGTGCAGCATTGATGGCTGTTCCTATTTTTCTGAACAGTAACAGCCCGTCATAGGTGAGGAGAACCTGGGTGTGACGCTGCAGAAGAGGACAGACTCAGTGGGTTACTGAGGCTCAGAGGTTTGATAAATAAGGGACTCTGAAGTTAGTAGATCTGTAGAGAGGCATCATTACATGTGTTTTAAGAATGTAAGGTAAAAAAGATACTTTAGAAGAAGGGAAATTCAGGGAGAAATAGCAGCACTGGGGTTTTTGCAGGAGGAAGGGCAGGAGAGGAGCAGAGCCAAGCGGGGAACAGGCAGACGTTCCCAAAGGCTTCTGGATTTCCTGGTAAGATACGAATTGTGCTGGGATTTCCCGTGTGGGGCAGTTGTTGCTGGCACAGCTGTGCTGGTCGGTTCTGTTCACACCAGATCATGGCGTTAAAGAGCTGGTCCAACATCTGGAAGGACCTGCTCGTTCCCAGGCTGCTTCTCAAGCAGTTTCTTGGGCACTTGCATTTGTTCCCCAGTTTTTCTGATGCAGGTGCAGAAATTCCTCTTTAACATCGATGTCTTAAGTCCCCAGGGCTGTGGCATCTCACGTCGCCTTCTGTAGGTGTGTGTACTGCTCACGGACAGGAACTGTGAACGCCTGGATCCCACAGGAACAGGACAGGGTTGTATAAAGCAGGGGTGGAATATTTGTGTTATTCTCCCTAATGCTCACGCTTGGACCGGCCCTTTAATGGGAGCTCCAGGGGGCTTGTTTATCATCCAGAAATCTGTAATGGCAAGTAAAACCTTAAGTATCCAGCAAGCTTTTCCATATCTTTTTAAATGCAGGTGTTATTTATATAATACTTTTCACAAGACGTGGTTTTCTAGCAAACACTTATCAACAGCGAGAGAGGCGCTAGAAGTGCTATTCTTTCACTTGGGTTCAGTTGCAACCATCACCCAAACACCCCTGTTAACCCAAGATTTCTAAGAGTCAAATACAAAATTACAATACACTGCAGCTGGGGTGGAAGTTTTGGGAGCCGTGTTTCCATCCCACGTGTGCTCGAGTCCTGAGGGGCTCTGGAGCAGCCCCCTCCCTGCTGGCAGGGGTCTGCATGGAAAGTTTCCAGGCTGTTTCAAGGATTAAATGGGACTTAACTGCCTCGTAGGCAAATTTCTTCATTGTTGGGGCATCTGTACATTTTTATCCACCTTTGAGTAGCTTTGGCAGGGTGCTGGCTTCCCAGGACGGCCACTTTGCCTGCCGGCCGGCCTTGCTGCTCTTAATGAAGAAGAGGAGAGAGCACATTCCCATAATAAAATACTCCCCTTTAATTGAATTTAGAAGAGAAATGCAATTTAGTGTTCTGATCCTTCGTTCTTTCCAGAAATGCAATTGAATTTCCCTTTACAAGCTGAAGAAAGTTCTTCTGGAGATCAGCTGTTAGTTTAAAAGAAACGTACCGTATCGAAAGGCTGTTGGCCTTTGAAATCCATCCCGTCTTTTGGGGTGAATTTGATTGAATAATGCTGGGCTCCTGTAAAATTAATAAGGTCAAGCGAGAGAGGAACTTGGGTTGTAGCCGGAAAGATGACGTGTGCCAGGGGTTGAGCGGTGCCACTCGCAAACTCTCTTCTCAGTGGGCGCATCCAGATGTGATCCCAGTGAAACGCCGTGGGAGGCGGGTGCCGTTAGCAGGGCGGGACGCTCCTCCTCGTTAAGCAAAATGCATCGTTGCAAAGAATAATTATCCCATAATACGGCTCTGATACGAGTAGGAAGCGTATTTAGAGTATTGAGTTTACAGTGGGCTTTTGGACCTTACACAAAACTTCTGGAAGCATTTTGTCTCGTTTTCAGTCCTTTCGGCTGCGCTGCCGCCCGTGGGTTCTGCCCCGTCGCTGTCCTGAGTGCGGGCTCTCGCCGTGGGTCACCCCTCGGCTGCCAAGCAGGAAAAACAGACGGGCAAAAGCACTTGTGTCCTCAGCTCCACGCTCTTAGATGGGACGGGAATAGTTCAGTCGAAGCATTGACTCCATAAACATGTATGATTTCACACCAACCAGTGTCCGTGCCGGTGAGGGCTGGTAATTAAATAGCCTTATAACGAATAATCGTCATGCACTACAGCCCTCCCCTTCCTAGGAAACCTTGAGAGAGAGGGCAGGTTATTAACCTGGTTATTCTCTGCCTCACTTACCTCAGCTGGAAAGCGGGGTGATGCCGGCCTCACAGGGGGTGTGAGGGCTGCTTGGGTAACGTTTCTATTACACTTTTAACCTGAAAAAAAGTTGTGTAAGTGTTACTACAATTTTTAATATGAAATCAGATTATTTGATTCACATGGTATTGCTGGGTATACCATGCTATTTCTACTTTTTTATAGAACTTTAGTAATTCTGCTGAAACCATTTAAAGAGGGATAAAATGGATCTGATGTGTTTCTTACAGCGTCCGGCTTTGAGCGGGGCCGGGCCTGTGGGGCTCAGCGGCACTGGCCGCTTCTCCAGTTACCGAGATTCCTGGGTGCAATTTAAAATTCCATGGAAATGGAAGTCTCAGCAGAGCCGAGGGTGGGATTCCCTCTGGGTAACTAAAGTCAGCACAGCTGTTTTCTAGTAATGTTTCTACTGACTCCTGTTGAAGAAGCGATGCTCTTTGTGCAGCAGATCTGTCCGTTCCGATGATACTTTAATGTCTTCCTCTGTTGTAGATCTTTTTCTTTTCCTTGTGTAACTTTCAGCAGTGACGTGCGGGAAGGGGAGGAAGCGCTGAGCTCGGCCCCCGCCTGCTTCTGGTGGAGCTCCCTTCTCGCCACGGGGCACACCGGGCACCGCACAGTGGTACTTGAATTAGCTTTACGATCGTCAGTCGGTGGCAGGAACATTTTAATGGGAAGAAAAATTATATTTCTGGTCTTACAAACCTTTTCCTGAGAATTATTTGAATTGTGTTTACCCTCCTCCTGTTTGAACCCTGAGAGGTTCTGTCCTTCTGGAGGTTCCCGTGCTCCTCTCTTGCCATCCGAGGTGCCCGGTGCAGCTGCCCCGAGCTGGGAGCTCGCGGTGGGCTCGGTGCTCTGTTGGAGCCCAGCCCAGGTGTGCAGCCCCAGGCAGCACGAAGCCCCGGTTCCTCAGAAACAGGGAGCCCGTGCCTGTCCCCGAGGGTGCTCAGCAGCGCGTGGAGGTTTCCTTGGAGCAGCGCCGCTTGGCTCCCCCGAGCCGTCAGCGCGGTCTGCACACTCGGATGCCTCGCTGGCTTGGGGCAGAAAAAAATGCTCTTGCAGCGATGATACAAATTCAGCCGTTGGCTTGTTCCCCACAAAGCCCCTCCTGGAATCGCTCCTGGGCTGCTGAAATGAATGTAGGAAAAATCCTTTCAACAGATGGGAGCTCGTTGCCTCTTCCAGGCACGCGCGGTTCCCACCACGTGGGTGGTTTTGTGTGACCGTGCAGAGCACACCTGAAACCTTTAAAATGATTCCTTGGTATTTCAGTGTTACCTTTTTTTAAACAAGGAGTAATCCCACCTTGAACTCATCCATAGTTTTTAATATTGTTTTAAGACCTAAATTTTGTATTTATAAAGAGGAGAATGTTATTTATTTTCTTATCATTTATCTGCAAGATGCTACCAGGAAATTTGCAGTTTCCATACATGTTTTTAAAAAGCAAACAAACAAAAAAATCATTGGAAATATAGTGGGCAAGACAGATGTATAAATTACAGCAGCTTTTTTTTTCTAAATTTGCAATATCTTCAATCCTTGTTTGCATGAAATGCTTTTGTTAAATATTAACTGTAGTTTCAGAGCCAGTGTGTGTGAATAAAAATACTGATCATCACCTGTGTGAGAGTTTGGCCTGCCTTTATGAAATTCCATTTCCAAATTCCCTCGGCAACGGTGGCCCCAGGACGTGGCTCCCCCGGCCCCGAGGCAGCAGATTTCGGGGTGATCAGCCCCGGGGTCTCCCAAATCTGGCCCTTGGTTCTCCATTCACACAAGGAAATTTAGCCGAGCCCTGGGTTTAATTCCTGTTAATAAATCAAGAGAGAAGGAGGTTTGACTGGGTTTCTTGCAGCTACATCTGCAAGAGGGTTTCTGAGCTGAGGTGGGCGCGGGCTCTCGGCTGGGCTCAGCGGCTCGGAGCCGCCCCAGGAGCGGTGCCAGGTCTCGGGTTGGAGGGTCCGGTTCAACGTTGGGTGTGCGAGTTGCCGGTGGAGGGATGTGCCCTCCTTCGTGGCAGTGAAACCCCGAGAGAACTCGGGCTCACTGTCTGGCCTTCCTGCGTGCCTGAGCCCCGAGCGGTTCGTGCCGCCTCTGCCAGCCCTTCTGGGCAGAGGGTTTGTTTCAGGGTGACTCCTGACCTCCGGGTCCCACCTCTGCCGTGCAATACCTGCTTTAGCCCTGCTGGAGGAGAGGACACAACCTCCCGGCCCGGCAGCCGAACTCGCCCCGTTTCAGCTGACACCGCTTTATTTCCAGAGCTTGAAAGTGATGTACAAATACTGTGTACACTTGACAGACGTCTTCTTTTTCTGCCTGGTCTCAGATGTATTGAGTCTCATGCTAATTCAATAATTGGGTTAGTTTAATTTGCAGAAAACTCTGGCTGAGTTTGCCCAAAGGAATGGTTTAAATGTGTTTTTTTCCACAGCGACAGCGTTTCCAGGCTGTTGGTGCAGCTCAGCCTTCATCTGATGAGCACGGCTCCTCCTGAAGCCCACGGATTCCATTCCCAGCCGTGGCCTTCAGGATGGACTCGGGTCAGCCCATCTGCGAGGGAGCGCTCGGCTCCCCAGAAATGCAGCATCGGGACTTCTGGACCCGTTGAGGCTCCTAATATCCAAAATTATCTACCCAAATGAACAACACAGCCTTTAAACCTCTTAGGAATATTGTCCCAAGTGCAGACAAGCTCTTTGCAGTCTCAAAGCAGGCTCCCGAGGAACGGGCAAGAGGAAAGGTTGTGCCAGGGGAGGCTCAGGCTGGGTATTTGGGACATTCCTTCACCGAAAGGGTTATCAGACACTGGCACAGGCTGCCTGGGGAAGCGGTTGGGTGGCCATCCCTGGGGCATTTAAAAGGCTGTAGGTGTGGTGCTGAGGGACGCGGTTTAGTGGTGGACCCGGCTGCGTTAGGTGGCAGGTGGACTTGAGGACCTCAAAGGTCTCTCCCAACGGAAACAATTCCATGATTCTCTGATGCTGTAAGGAAAACCCCCCACCCTTTCGTAGCCCATCTGCTGCCCTTGGCAGCGAAGCAGGCACACACGCTGTGGTTTAACCGACCCAGCAGCGCTGTGGCAGCCATCCACAGCGTCCTTGGCTCTTGGGGTGAGACGGAGCTTGTTAGACCAGGGACCATAAACACCCTCCAGACTGGGCCCGGGGAAAAGGCAACTCTGGCAGAGACATGCGTGGGTGGAAAAGGACTCCAGCCCAACACGAGTTACAGGTGCTGAGGAGCCGGGTCTTTCAGAGCAAACTGGCTGCAGGTGGTCCTGCTCTTTGCTGCCCTGGCCCAGGTGGAGATGGGCTCCTGGCTGGAAGGGAGGGAATTTGTACAAACCATGCATTTTAATTTTATTTTTTCTAAGTAAGCAAGATCTGGCTGGTGATCCTTGGAAAAATGAAGAGTTAAAGGCTTCTGCAGGAGAGGCTGAATCTCCCCATGTCGACTGCATCCCGTACAGAGCGTCTCCGTTGGGGACACTTCCAGCACCCGGTAAATCTCAGCACCCACTCCTGGCTGCCGCCCCCAGCCCACGGCACGACCTCCCTCTCCCAGCCCCAACTCCCCTTTAGAGGTTTGGGTGTTTGACTTAGAAATCTCTCAACATTTTTACAGACCTTGTACATGAGTCACAAATACAACTGCCTCCTCTGAGAGCTGCCAGGGTAGCTAAAATGATGACTGCATTAATTACCACGAGGTAATTATAATCCCACCTGCCCTGGCAAAGGCAGCCTTCGGTGCCTGGCTGAAGAACCACCGCGTGCGGCCCCGGTAAAGCAGAGACAAACCGGGGGGGCCCACATCAAGAAAGCTCTTGTCGCGTGTGGATGGGTGGTCCTCTATGGGGTGTTTTCCCCAACGGCGTCTGTCACCACTTTTCCACAGTGATACTAAACCCAAAGGAACAGGGATCGGACCCGGAGAACAGTCGGTGGCAAGTCTGGACCCTCGGTTACCTGCGAGGGTTTTTTTCCCGTTTTTTTCCCTGCTTTCCTCCAAGGAGGAGCGTGAAGGAAGGCAGAGCTCGTGAGAAATGAGTCAACGCCGGCTCCTTCCCAAGGGAGCTGGTGCAGTCGCTGCCAGGGTGATGGTGTCAGCCACCAGCTGCCACTTCCAGGGTACGTTACTGCTCCCTGAGTCAGCGCCCCACATCTCAGCTCAGGAGATGCTCCTGCCCAGTCGGATGAAGGAGGGGGAAAATTCCAAACCCGATTTAAAGCGCAATACCCAAGTGAGAGAAAACCCAAACAATCCCACAATGGAAGTTTGCTTAGAAGTGTTTGAAATCTTATTCTCACCCCACAAGGCTGGCAAAAATCACCCATCTCTTTCTCTGCCACAGCAGAGTCTGTGATTTACATGCTGGGAATTAATTTCCCGGTCCTTGGAGGGTTCAGACCCCTCCCCACAGCACAAGGGGAGATAATTTCTGCTTCTTCTCAAAGGCAGCAGCAGCGCGGCCGTTTGCTGGGCTGGTGAAGGTCACCCCAATTATTTGGCCCACGTTTGGCTGGATGTTGGAGCAGATGTGATGGGGCCTGACTCTGCCCCTCAGGAACCCGGGATGCACGTGCTGCAGGTGCTGCTGAGCGTTTGGGCCACTGCAAACTTCAAAAGCTCCTGTTGAAAGCAGCTGGGTCGTGGAAGGCTGTGTACACGTGCTGATGTTTCCTGCATTAGTTTGATGAGGACTGACGGGCTGCTGCTGCCCTGCGGAGGGGCCGAGCCAGAGGCAGTGCCCGGAGGGGTCTGCGGTGCTCGTCCTTCCCACCGGACCGGTGGCTCTGTCCTCAGCCACGTTCGCTTTTTGCCACCCCTGCCGTCCCACTCACGTGAGTTCCAGGTGTACTTGTGTGTTTCAAAGCTGCCCCCACCCAGCCCCGGGTGAGGGGGTGCTGGGGGTGCTGGGGTGTCTGCAGCAGCGTTTCAGCTGCCGGCTTTGCCCGGTCTGGGTTTCAGGGACTGGCCTTTCAGCAGCCCCCGGCTCATTCCCTACTTGCCACTCGTGCGCAGCTCCAGGACGTGCAGCCTGGACACGAAGCAGTTATTTTTACAAGCCCATGTTCAACTTCATCTGTTATTTTTCTTTCAGCCTTGGAGACTTCATCTGTGTGTTGTGTCCCCCCATCTCACCCCTCTATTCAGAGCACTCAATAAAGCTGCTTTATTGCTGAGCCTCCCGTAACAGGAAGACTTACAAATTTGTATAACATTCCATGCCAATACATATAAAACTTCATTAAAGCTTCAATGTTTTCAGTGACACCTCCAGAAACACTCTTCTTTTAACAGGATTCATTTTCTTTTCCTACAAGAATAACCATGTCTTAGACACTGATTATGTATGATTTCAGGAAAAACCCATCAGAAGTGGTTACAAAAGCAACCAGGGATGAGAGCAAGGGCAGAAGGAGGGAAAGAAGGCAAGCCAGCACTGAGGGCATCCCAAAACTCACTGGATCGGTTCTTGGTCCTTTTGGGTTAAGTAATTTAGCGTTTGTGTGCCTGCTTGACCCTAACGTCGTTAAAAATCAGTGATGAATTTCAGTGCTATTTCAATCATATGGAAAATTATTACCCTTAATACAAGCGTTATGAGGCTTTAATAATTAATGTCATCTAAACCACTTTCCAAAACATGACCTTTTAAATCTGATTGCTGTGGCCAGAGCCATCTCTCATCCTAGAAGCAGCCTGTTTTCCAGCCAGCCTGGGTGGCTCCAGTGGGGATGTGCTGGGGAGCCTGGACGTGTCCCAGCCTCCAGGACCAACGGCGAAAGGGGGTGCATTGCTGGGACCACCCCTCCTTTCGCAGAGGGTTAACAGAAAACACCAGCAGCAACAGCAAACTTACTGCCAGCACCTCTTCTGGCTTTTCTCTTTGAAGGGCAGGGTGAAGTGGGGGAATGTGGGCACTTTGTGCCCTTTCCACCCTCCTTCCCCTGGTGCGGGGACCTCAGCAGCCGGGCAGGCTGGACCCCGGTCCCTGCTGGCCTGGGCCACCACAGGGGCTGAAGGATGGAACTGGCCGAGCTGGGGCAAAGCTCCTGAGCTGGCACATCCTCAGCTTTTATTAGCTCAGTTTAGACCCACGCAGTTAGGGAGGGTATTTTGTTTTAAATAAAGTGTGTAACTTCTGTTCACACATGTGCCTTTGTTCCTCCGTGCGTCAGAGCCTCTCGGGGAGGCTGCCTGCACTTCTCTTTTTTTTTTCCCAGCTTTTGCACAGCATGTGGGTGTGGAGATAAAAATAATGTTGCACCTCTCCTCGCGCTTCCTCCGGAGCAGCGGCTCCAGGCGGAGGGATGTGCAGGAGGAGCAGCGAACGGAGCCCCAGCTCCAGCAGCCCACGGGAGTTAATTCCTTTAATTTAGTCATGGCACAAGCGGGATGTGAAAAACCCTCCCCAGAGAGGGAAGAGAGACCGATGGTCTTTGGTGCCGTGAGTTTGCCACCTTTTCCTGCTTCTGGTGTTTCAAAGCTACAAAGCCAGTCCTGCTGCTGGGGTAAGAAGCAGACGTTGTACAAGTGTGTGCTGACTCCTGCCACGGAGCAGCCCGGCCCGAGGTCACGTCCTGCTTGACGGGAGCCGTAGGTGCTGCGGATCCCAAACTCAGGCTTTGACACCAGTTTTGCCACCCAGTGCCACATCTTTCCTGCAAACACCCTCTCACAGAAAGAGGAATATCTCAGAAGTCTCTCTAGCCAGTGGCTCCCAACCTCTGGAAGCTGCACAGGGGTGGCGGTGGGTTCTCCCAGGGTCGTGCTGGGGCCGCGGCGTCTCCCCAGGCGCCCCCCTGCCCGTGCTGCCCACAAAACCACCAAAACCAGCAAGTGCCGAGGCAGCTGGCACGGAGCATCCGTCACCTCCCACACGAGTCACGGCAGCTTCAGCGTCATGTCACCGGCTCGTTGCATCTACCTGCTCCCTCTCCCATCCTCGGGCAAACTCTGCGGTTTCTGCCTGGCACAGACTTTGCTTCTTGCGCCCAAAAGGCTCTTTACAGCCTGGTGTGCAATTGAAGTTGGCCGGCAGCTGCGGCCCGGTGCCAGCCCAGAGCCACCCGCGGGCTCCAGGGGCCACTGCCCACAGCGCAGCTCCTCCCGGGCGGTTTGCTGGGTGGATTTGCTGTCTGAATAATTAAGCACAGCGTAAATTAGAGGGAGTGGGAGAGGAGGCAAACCCGAGGCTATCAGTTCATACCCAGGTTAAGAGGACCAAGCCTTTTATTGTGTAACATCCTGAGTACCTGCAAGGTGACTGCTGGAAGGAAAAAAGCAAGGAAAAGGTTCCCTGCAGATGTCACCCGCAGGAATTAAACACTTTTAGCTAAAAGGTGGGGCCTCAGCACCCTGCTGCACTGCTGGCAGCCCAGGGAGAGCTGCTGTACAGAATTGCTGCTGGTCTGGGCCATTAATGATGTTAAATCCCTCCTCACTAATAAGATTTGACCTTGGGTGCATCCTAAAAGCTGCCTGCTCAAGCGTCCATGGAGCTTCGTCCTTCCCACTGGTTTTGAACCCGATGGGAGAGGCTGCTCCACAAGAGCTGGCAGAGCCGAGTCAAGCTCCAGCCCTGCAGGGACTGGCACAGCTGAATATCGTCCTGTGGTGAGCAAAACCCCACCTGGCTCCACTTGCCCCACCTGTGGCTGCAGAGGAGGATCCTCCCTCTCCAGGAGGGGAAAGCGCAGCAGGAAATAGTGAAAAGTGGGGAAGCCAAAGCAATGCTATTCCAGCAATGTTGGATGGTGTTGCAGCAAACAAACACAAAGAGAGGAAGGGGGGGGGGGAAGGTAAAAATTAGGTGTTGCAGGATTTGGCAATGTCCTGCTCTGCGTTTTGGAGGATGCTGAAAAGATACAAAGTGCCAGTCGCCCTGCCTGGGGCTGCTCTGCTGAGATCCGGGGCAGCAGAAGGGGCTCCACTTCATCTTCACCATCTTTTGCCACCAGCAGAGAGAGAGGCGTTGCGGGGAAGGAACTGCGGAGGCCTTGAACAAGGTGGGAGGCCTTGGCTGTGCTTGTGGGGCTGCACGGGGGACCTTGGGGGGGGCATTCCTGCTGCTCCTTTCCCAGCCTGGCCCTGGCGTCCTGGTGGGAAATGGTCCTGGCGGGAGCACTGGCATCGTGCACGTGCTCCACCACAGCAGAAGCCGGTGTATGAGACAAGTGGCAACGGAAAATCTGTGGGAGTGTTTTAGCCTAAGTACATTGCATAGGAGCAGAGGGGAGCGGGGGAGAGGCTGAAGCCCAAGATGTGTGTTTCTAATTGATTCTATGCATGGCTGCTGGGGGCCTCTTACACTGTAATGGTTAATTATGTCACTGGCCCTGTGCACTGCAGCCTCTATTCGTGTTGTATCCAAACAATCCTGCCCGGTGCCCAGGCAGCTAATAGAGCAGATTGCCTGTCTGGAGGAAAGTGAAGGTCTGCTTTGGTTTGGGTGGTTTTTTAACAATGCAGAAAAAAGAAAAATGATGAACAGCCAATTACTGTGTTAAAATGACACGATAAACATCCACCTCTAACCTGCCTCTTGTAGCTTTTTGACTTTACTGATAATTCCCTGCTGATTGGCCCCACCCTGGGGCTGTGGGGGAGTCCAGGAGGGCCTTTTTGACTACCTTTTTCCATTCTGCTGACCAAATCCCTGCTCTCTCCTCACTGTCCACCTCCTGATGGATTTGCTGCCTTCAGTTCTTCCTCAGAAGTGAATGAGAGGTGTTTGAGAGGTATTGAATCTATTTGAGGTTTGTTTTGAGAGCTGCAAGGAGGAGTGCACTGAAAGATGCATTTTTGCAACGCCAGGCAGTGCTTCCTTAGGGGGCTGGAAGATGAGCCCAGGAAAACATGCTGAATTCTCTATAATCTGAGAATTGCTGCAATTTTGTGTGAAGGAACACGCACAGAGGTGTAGCCTTGCAAAGAGAAATACCCAACGTGCTCTGGCTGCCAGCCGGTGCCCTCCTGAGAGGCAGGTTTCCACCAGCCTGGGTCTCACTGGGGCTTTGCTGTATTAGGCTCCACCATGTTCTGGTTGGAGAAGTCAAAAGTTAAACATCTGCATTGGCTTCTATTATTTCTGTCAATCAAAACAGCTCAACAAACCAGAGCACATGGCTCCATTGACTTCAAACAAGCCATCCAACCAACGCCCCCCCTGCACCTCATATCTCACTTTGTTTTGCATTATTCTATTGAAGATAGTCGTGCTTTGTTCACTGAGGGTAAATCAGGCAGAGGTGCAGAATGGTTTCACCAGAGCACTGGTGAATGTGGTGACCCATATTTATTAAACTTGTAATTATTAAAATGCTGCTGCTGTTTCCCTGCTGGGAGCCACCCGGCACCGCTGCTGCAGGGACTGGGCTGCAGGAGTGACCCTCCCCGTGCCACCTCTTTGCCAGGAGTAAGCTCTCACTTGCAGAATTTGCCACACGCACCCTGCGATGGTGGCCACGCTGCCCTTGGCCCTGCTGCCTGGGCTGGCAGCTCCCGCTGTATCCAAGGAAGTGTCCCATTGCTGGACATCCTGATGGAGCTGTGTCCTTATTCTTGGCTCTGCTACTAATTTTCTGTGTGTTTTGGCTGAATCACTCAGTCTGGCGGTGGTTTTGACAGCATCTGCCCCTGTGTCCCTCTCTCCTTTAGCCCTGGCTTTCTCCCTGCCTTGATCTAAGCCCTGCCAAGCTGGCTTTCTCCAACATGCTGGCTTGCTGCCCTCCAATCCTCCTGTTGTCTGCTGTGTCCTTAGATGTGGATCTTTGACACTGATGGCCAAAGCCAGTTTTCCCTTCCCCAGCTCCCAAATGAGCATCCCAGGGAGAACAACCCACCCAGCACTGCCAGCCCTGGCTATTCCCAGCCCAGAGGGGGCTGTTTTTCCAGGTGGGGGATGCAGAAGGGCTGGGGAGTACGTGGAAGGGAGGATGCACGGAGGGGCAGGGTCAGCGTTGGCTCCCACACCTGTCCCGGTGGTGAACTGGGGCCACTGGGGACAGACAGAAGGATGCAGGGAGAAGGAAAGGAGGGAACCAGAGGAAAAGAAAAGGGAATAGAGGGAAAGTGTGGGAATAAAAGGGTGAAAGGGAATG
>VZRU01018229.1:42123-61977 GCA_013398155.1 Pedionomus torquatus | reverse complement strand
CCCATGCCCGTTGGAGTCGGGGGCGGCCGTGCCCCCGGTGGCTCCCAGGGGAGGGGGGGCCGGTGTGTGGGGCGGGGGGCACCCGCAGCGGGGAGGGCAGCGCCCGGTACCTGCCCCGGTTTCTTACGCCCCGCTTGCACCGTCCCGGCTCGGGCGGTGGAGCTGCCGGAGCCCCGTCCGAGAGCCCGGGGTGCCACCTTGGCACACGGGGAGCTGAGCCCGGCTCCGCAGCCCCTGGGCTGCCCGGAGACACCGAGGCCATCTCTCGGGCGCCGTGAGCATCCCTGCCTTCACCAGGCACTTCTGAACCTCGGGCTGAGGGAGGGAAGCGTATTTTTCACAGGGAATATAAAACCTGCTGCCAGCGTTTTTCAGAGTGGTGAATCCCTTTGAGAGGGGAGTGGGAATTCAAGCGGAGCTATCTGAGCAAAACCTGACCTGGCTGTTAAGTGGAGTAAAGTAGAGAGGGGGGAAAAAAAAGCTGCTGGATGATGTGTTACCATATGAACAGGCAAATGGGGACATGGAGCCTGTCTTCACCACTCCATGTGCTACTTATTCATATCCTGTGAAAGGTGGCGAAATGTGAAATGTGGTGTTTCAGCCACCGCAGCAGCGAGCAGGGCGGGTTTGTGACACTCCGTTTGGCTGTTGGTTAATTCTTTGGCATTTTGTAAAACTTCATCAGCCCCTGATGCGTGATGCTTTGTGCAGGCTTTAGGGCTTAGGTCTTCCAGGCACAAAGCAGCAGGAGCCTCCTCAGTAGTGTCCGGAGAGCAGGTCTGACCTGCAGCGCCTCTGTCCCCACTGTTCAGGGGGTCCCTGGCACCCCCTGAACCTCTGTGGGGGAGAGGACGAGGAGGAGGAGGTCTCTGGAGCTGGTAGGTGGCCTGCATGGAGCACCTTCCCTTTGGGAAGGGCAGAAAGGGCGTTGCATTCACTGAAAATACCACCACTTCAGCAAAAATGCTGAAAAGGAGTATTTCAGCTAAAACAGAGTATTTCCACTCGGATTTGTGTACTAGCGGTGGGTGCCAGTGGCGTGACCTGGGCAGGCAGCTTTGCTGGAGAAGCGTTCCCCACGCTTCCATTGCTTCTGCCCTTTGGTTTCACGTGCACTCGGGTTCCCTTCAGAGGTTCTGCTGCTGCTGGATTTTAGGGGCACTGTCTCAGTCTGGCACGTTGTGACCCATGGGGCTCCCAGCCGCCCGTCCCGCTGCCATCACGCCTCCCCCTCGGCTGCTCCACGTGGCGTCCAGGGGACAGAAATGCTTCTGTGTGTTTAGTTCTCCAGTTCCTTGCTGTATTATGGCAGCTGTTGAATATATTCATTGAGCTGAATGAATCCCCACCTGGCAGCATCCATACCACAGCATTTGCAGTTTCAGCTTCATTTATGGAGAGGAAAGGGAATATAAAATACGGAAGGGAAATAATGCACAAGCCCACAGAGGCCTCAGCAGTCTGGGCAAGCCGTGAGCTGCACAAGTGCTCGGCTGGAGCGAGCGCTGGGAGATTTTCATAAGTCAGCTGGGAAGATTTAAAACCCTGGCTTTAAGGTTTTATTTTTAAAATAACTTTTGTCCCAGACTCCAGCATCTAGATATCTGAGAATCTCAATCCCATCAAAATTAAAGGGGGCTCGGGTACGAGGTGTGCTCTGGAAAGAGGATTTGGAATCAGTGTCGCACTGATTTTACAGCTGTATAGCCACAAACTGCTGACATTTATAGTAAAATATTTACTGGGAAAATGGAATTTGTCAAGGGACCACACTGCATCGTCGGGTTTGGAAAATGGGCTGTGACAGATGAGTGGGGCTTGTGTCTGGTCGTTCTGGAAGACAGGACTTGCAGCTTTTCCTTTATGATGAGGGAGGTGCTGCTCATGAGAGAAAAACCTCGTTAGAGCAGTGCTCACAGCCGCATGGGGGGCATTATTTGAGCTGCGCAGCAGATGGCATCCACTGACCCAACACAACTCGTGGGTAATTCTTTTTCCCACTCGGTGCCCGTCAGTGCTGTGGGGTGATGTCTGCAGGGAGCAGAGGCTCAGGTCTGCCGGGGCAGGACCTTGCTCAGCCTCAAAGCCCTACAGGTGGGCAGCCCCACGGCTCTGGCTTCTTCTCGGGAGATATTAAATGCTTCGTTGCAATAGATGTCCCTTCTCTCTGCCACAACTCTGGCTGGCAACAGCTCTGCTCCTGTTGGAGAGCTGTGGTGGGCTCTCTTTGGTAGAGGTGTCCTGAGCGTGGGCTCACAGCAGGGTCCTGGATAGGCATCCGTGTCCTCCTGCCTTCTCCATCCAGCAGGACAGTGGGGACAGCAGAGCTGTGAGCACGGTGGGTAGAAGCTCCCCTCTTGCAGTCAGAAAGCTGGGTGTAGGTGGGAGGAGAGTCTCTGTATTGGTTTGGTCATTAAAAATTCATCAGCAGAGGTTGGTACCGTAACGCCAAGCCTAGGTGAGACATTCCAACCACTGCCTACACACGAGCAAGTAAAAAGAGTTTTCCAGTCCTCCCTTTCCCAGGACAAAGTCACACCCTGGGTGCCGTGTCCCGCGCAAGAGCTGAGCCACCTCTCTTGTAAGGATTAGCGCTTGGAAAAAAATAAACTATTTGGGAAATAGCTAACCAAGGTGAAGCTCGAGTCAGACACCACAGACTGTACTGGGGGCAGGTGAGATGTGGGGACACAGGGCAGGTTTAGGCACAAGGAGGGATGGGAAATCCTGGAGCATCCTCCATCAGCCCTCACAGAGGGACGGACCATGAACATCTCACAGCTGAAAGTGTGACTTGAAGCCCGTTACCTGAGAGCCCTTCCCAGGACTGCAGCAGGGCCTGGGTGAGGCCGTGGTGGGACCAATGCTGGCTCTGCCTTCGTCTCGGGCTGCCGTGCCTTTCCCCTGGGCGAGGTACGCGCCGTCTGTACAGGGACAGGGAGCTTTGCCTTTGGCGTTGCCAAAAGACCTGACCCGGGCTGGGGCTCTGCTTTCTGAGTCTTGCTAAAATCTGGGTGGTAGAAAGTGTAGTATCTTTAATGACCTATAAGTGCTTATTATGTACTTCAATATTCCTGGCTATTAAACCTGACAAGGTGCACAAAGCAAAGACCTTTCCTCTGCGAAGAGGGGACCAGACCTCTGACACCTCGGTGTCAGACCTTCTGCATGAGCTCACCACCGCTGGCATCTGAGGAGTCGTGTCCCAAACAGCTCAAGCAAAGCTGGATGGAGCAGCCGTTGGGTTTGGTACCGGGGTGTAACGGTGGCCACCAATGGCACTCGGGTTATTCAGATACTCACCTGAGGTGTGGGCGGTACAGCCCTTCTCCGCTGTCCTCGTGGCATCGTTGGGTACTTGGAGGCTCTGTGAGAAGGCTGCTTTCCAGAAGCAGGGAATGCAATCTCCTGGATTTCCCCTCCTAGAGCAGGGAATGGAGTCTCCTGGTGTCCGCTTCGTGCCAGCGGTCGTGTCTAATCACACGGAGGACGGAGGGCTCGTGGACGTGGCAGCACGTGCTGCCTGCCCAGCACACTGCTGTCTGCAGCCTTCAGGGACACCAAGGGCGCCGGGGCATTTCTTGCTTTCTCTCGTTTATGGCACTGAAAGTGTTCACAGGAGCACTCCAGCTGCCAGCGCGGGGGAGAGGGGCTGTGCCGGGGGAAGAGCGGCGGGGGCTGCGCGCCTCCACGCACAGGTACCCTGAGCTCCCCTCCACCCACGCGGGGGAGGCAGAAAGGTTTTAATTAGCTCTTGATGCTATTTTTTACCTCCCAGCACTGCTTAATTTAGCTCAAGCTGTCGTGCACTGATTGTTAAAGGGAAAAGAAGGAAGCGAGGGTGTTGGCCGCTCTCTGCTGAGCGACCTCGTCTCCTGAAGCCTGGGCTGGTGACTGGGGCTTCTTCCTGGACCTGCTGAAGCAGCAGAAGTTGGTAGCCCAGGGAAATTTCATGCACTCGTGTTTGTAATTCGTGGCTCCTGCAGGGCTTACACTGCATTTGTGGTTCTATTCATACCCATTTCAGGTTAAAACAGCAGAAATATCTTATGGGAAAGGTGCCTGAGATCTTCAGTCACGCTGTGACCTGCCTGGCTGCTGGAAGGACACAGAGACCTTGAAAAGCTGTCATTGTGCAAGGAATTTGCTATATAAGGCCATTGAAGGATTTTGTCCCATCTTAAATGGCACGTAGAAGTGAACAAGAACCAACCAGTGAAGATTTAATCTTCCCCTAGACCAGACCAGCCTTGCTCCTGGTGGGAGGTGGGTGCCAGCAGCTCCCCAGCCGCGGTGCACCCACTGAGGGTACGCTGCTTGCCCCTGCTGCTGGGTTTGCTCCCTCTGCACCAGCCAAGGTGAGCAGAGGGCATCGCTCTGCCAGACCCAGAAGAGGGTCACTGGATCGCTGGGTTACTGGGGGTGACGTTGTCAGGGTATAAATGCTGCCACGGGCAGCGAGCAGAGGCTGATGGGCAGGCACAGCCCGCAGCCACGACAGCTCTGCAGCTCTCGCGGCACCGTCCCCAGCTGCTTTGCTTTGCAGCACTAGGTATTTCCCCCTTTATTCTGCTTTTGTAGCTCTTTGTAGGGTATTGAAACCCGTGGTTTGACTCGTGTCCCCGGCTGCGAGCGGGTGAAATTGGGTCAGCTTTGCTGCGCGGAGGGCGAGAGGGCGTTGGGAAGGGCTCTGCCAAGGTGCCTGTTAGTGATGGAAACTCATATCTAGTTTAGGCCCAGAGAGCTGGGCTTGGGTGCACGGGCAGTATTGCAAGCTCAGAGCTTTAGCTCCTATTTCCCTCTTGAGACACACACTTTGTGTAACACTTTCCTACAAAACCGCAGGGTAGGAGCTGCCGGTGTGTGGATGTGGAGCCGTTCCTGCCGCCCGCCTTTCCCTGTGCCCCAGCCTCCTGCATCCCTCGTGTGAGGCAGGTGGAGGCTGTGCCCTCTCCCGCAGCCCGGGAGCTCTCCTGTGCCTGCTGCCAAAGCCACCCCATTCCCAGCTCCTCCCAGAGCCGCCAGCATCCATCGAGGACCCTCCTTGCTGGGACACTTGCCTCGCAGTCGGTCTGCCAGAACCTGAGCTTCCCACCTTCACAGCCAAGCTCCTCTTGCTAAAGCAGCGCTCCGGAGGGGTTAACAGAGGTAAGAGAGGATGGGTGGGATGTGCTCGACAAGAGGCTTGGGGGGAGGATGCAGAGAGCCCCTGTGAATGAGCACGGGCTGTACGCACACGGGCAGCGTGAGCCGGGGCCGCAGGGGCTATTCAGTCCATGATTTCATTTGTGAAAGTTGCTGGCATCATCCAGAGCCATTAGTGTGAACGAGCTGGAGCGGAGCCATCACCCCGGTGGAGGCAGCCCGGTTGGGAAAGTGTCTGGTTCGAGGGCTGGGGTGGGGAAATAAATCTCAGCTGCTGCTCCTTTGGCCTTGGGAATATCATTTGAGCTATTTGGTGCAGAAGCTCGGTTTTGGTGGTGGGCTCAGTTAATTAGTAACAACCTTGTAAACCTGACCCAGGAAAAAAAGGCAGGTTTTGAGCAATCCACAGCAAAAAGGCTGTTGTGTGAAGGAGAGTGAGAAGCAGCCGTGGGGCTTCACCAGGCTGTGGGGTCAGCAGAAAGACATGGTACTGTCCATGCAGCATTTCCTTCAGCCTTGTGCTGCCATGGAGGGATTTTTGATCAAGCTTAAAAAAAGACCTTGGAGAAGAAATGAACAGGCAAGTGCTAGGGAAAAAGAGACTTTCTCAGAAAAATTGTGGAAGTCATGTTTAAGAGAAAAATCCCGTGTAACTGCCCCTTAGAACTAGTGAGTGGTGGGCGTTACGGCGTGTGGCAGTCACACGGGGCGTCTCCACATTTTTTTTTTTATTATTATTTATTTTATTTTTTGGTTGCTCCTTGTGTCTGACGCCAAGCAAAAAATGAATAGGTTTGTGATTGCTGTGGCTCAATCTAGGTTTAAATAACTCATAACCAGCCTTGGGGTTTTTTTTGTTGGGGGGTTGTTTTTTGGGTTTTTCAGGCCCTCTCTGTATATCCTGAGCCCAGCGCGCCCCATCGATCCAGCGCCGTGTTCTGCCCGGCCGCGATGGCCGTGCCACTCCACTGCCAGCAGCCGGGGGGAAGCTTTCAAGTCCAGTATTGATCCTTTTGAAGTTTATGGCTGCTCGCAGTCGCACTTACTAGCGCTTGTTCAAACTGCCATGAGATGGACTGTTTCATTTCTTAATATCAGGCTAAACCTCTTTCACATCAAACAGATTTATTTCTGTACTTATTTTTTTCCAATACATGGTTTCTCTCTCAGAAATTGAGCTGACGTTTTTACATGACGCTGGTGCAGCTCTGTAAGGCTGCCTTGGATGTTTCTGGCTTCCCGTGACCCACGTGAGGTGATGGGAGCTGGCAGCCCAGGACAGGGCTCCTGGGAACCCTGTGGACCCAACCCCATCCCCCTTGGTCATCTCCCTCCCAGCGTGCCAGCCCAGGAGATACTGCTTTTCCCTGCAGCCACCCCTGCTCTCCTTCAGCTCTTCTATGAATTAGAGCAGTCTCTCTCTCCTGCCTGGAGTACACCTTTTCCAAGCTCCAGGAGGGACTGTCGCTTCCCAAGCGGTAATTCCAAAGCCATCTGTCCCAGTTTTCCAGGTCAGGTTTGTGGAGCTGCTTCTCCTGGGTTCCCAGATGGAGCAGTGAGCACTGCCCACACCATCTCCTCCTCTTCCTCTCCTCTGCTGAGCTGTATATACCTGGCTGTAGCTTAAGGCATCTCACCGTGTGCTCCTCGCATGGATACACTCCTCTCTGCAGATGGACAGAGCATCGCTCCGTGCCAGCTGGGCACAGCCTGCATCTTGCTCTCATTGTTTCAGGACTGAAGCACCTGCACCCTTTGGGTGCTCCATAAGCTCCGTGGCAAACGCTATGCCATTTTGCCACCGCCTTCCTCTTCCATCGTGATTATTCATGATCAAACTAAGCTTTTCTGGATTTGCCCACGAGTGAGCCAGGGTGACACTGAGCTGCCTGAAGGAGGGTGACGACGTGGTGGTGGCCTCGGGCTCCCCCTGGCCAGCCCTGCCCAAGCGCTGCCAGCTCTGAAAACTTTGCTTCTGAAAGAGCCACTCTCCTTGACCTATTTGGTTTTTTTCTGCCCACGTTCCTGGCCTGCGTTGTGTCCTGGGGAAGGGATCTTGCTGCTTGAAGGCCCTTTATTTTTAGCCAGCCCAATTTTCTTGTCGGAGCTTAGTGGGAGCTGGCCCTTTCAGTTCAGCTCCATCACAGCTCACACTCTCCTGCATTTGCCTGCTCTTACCAGGTCCCTGGTGTTCTTTGCACATCGATCGTTCACTCAGTGGGTTTCCTACCCCCCTTCCTCCAAACTTCATTCCTTCTCCTTTATGTTCTGCTCAGACTCTCCCACTGGTCTGGGCAAATGATTTAACCTCTGATTTCCCTCTGCCCCTGGCTTGCAGAGAGCCCCAGGCTTTCACAGCCCCAGAGGCAAATCCCCAGCCTTGTCCTGGATCCCAGCACCCCTCCGCAAACAAAACTTTCCCTCCCGTCTGCTCCGATAACCTTGGCTGTGCTTCCCCTCCTCACAAACGTCATGAAATTGGAAATGATGCTCTAGCCACATAAAAATCAATAGTTGCCTCTTTGGCCTGGCTTGGCCCTGCTCTTTCTGCCTTCACCCAGGGCAGGAAGGAGCATTGTTTTCAGCTGAACTCGGAGCAGTGATTTATTGATACAATCCATCCTGTCCAGGCAGCTGACCCGTGATATTTATTTTTCTCAGCCCATCCACATAGCCCAGAGTGGTGGCTTGTGCTCAGCATTAGGTCGTGGAGTGGTGGGCTCAGAAATCTGTACCAGGATAATATTTTCTTTTTGTGACCATGGAGCAATAGGTAAGGACTTCAGCTCACTCCTAGATGTGGGTCAACTTCATTAGGAACAGCGCCAATATTCATTTCATTTTCTGAAGGGGTCAGTCCCAGCAAAGGCCATGTGCAATTCCCCTCAGAAGCTATGGCTCCAAGACAAAAAGAAATTCATTACGAGGACTGCAGATTACATTGCAGACTGCCTTTATTATTCCTTGGACTCCTACCAGAAGTCACAGTGTGATTGTACGAACAGGAACAGTTCTAAGGTTCCAGTTCTTGGAAGTCTTTGGGGCTATATTAATTTAATTTAAAATACAGCTACGGTTGGAAACGAAATAGCATCACCTTTTCCACTGTAGAAAGTATAACAGAATTGGTAAAAGTTACTGGGGACTAAATCCTTGCTGAATATGCTACAAAGCTCCTGATCGTGTCCTTGAAAAAACTTTGTGGGAGCCCTGCTAATTCTGCAGGTGCTGGGCATGGAGCAAGGTTTGTTCCAAGGGCTGCTCTGCACCGTCCCTGCCCCCAGCCCCCCCGCACCCGCTCCATTTTATGTGCCAGCAAGGCAGTAACAGGGATCACTGCTGATGCCCGTGATTACCAGGAAATTGAAGCGTGAGGGAGAAAAGAAATGAGGCAATTGAGAGGTGTGACTCTGCCTGACCCCTCTCCCTGCTGCTAGCACTGCCACAAGGACCACTATAAATGATGCCAAATGGGGACATTTTCCAGTGTCTGATATTGATGGACACCAAATAATCAGAAATACTTAGTTATTTCCCCCTGAATGGCTTTATCTGGACTTTCACATACTACCTATGTAGATTTTTTTGGTTCCTCATTAACAGAAGATGTGCAGGGAGGACTTCTGTTGATGATACATGAGCCAAGAATAGATTCCAGCTCCTTTTACCATTTTTGCACCAAAATGCCAAGAGGGATGAGACACCCTGTAGTAAACACTGTTCATTTTGAGGCAGCAACTAGAAAAATATGTCTCTGAGCGAGTTAGGGAGAAGAATAGACGAGCCAGAGGACGTGTGCTTTGCCTGGTCGTGTTGCTGGATGACACGGGCTCTGTAAAGGGATGGGAGATGGTTTATTCCCTGGGAAGAGGCACGTTCCCATCCAGTAAAATAAAAAAACCTGGGCACCTCACCCCCCCCAGCAGGGAGATGTCTCTTCCTGGAAAGTGTCCTCCTTTTTCTTGAGCTGAGGGAAGCATTAAAAAGAACATTAAAAATGAGGCTTGTTAGCAAAGCCAAAGTTGGAAGCTTGGGTCGTGTGAGCGTTTGCTGGGGCTGTCTGTAAGTGGCAGCGCTCCCCTCCCCGTAGGCCAGTACCTTCTGGGAAACGGCTCCGTGTGGACGTAGGAAGAGCCAAATCCTTGGTTTCACATGGAAGGGAATTGTCAGAGCTGTTGCAGTGCCTGAGGGTGCCAGTACATCTGCTTCCTACCAAGGTGAACTTGTCTGCTCTGGGCTGGGGGTAGGGTGCAATAAAAAAGTCTCTCTCCCCCTGTCTCTGAAGAACCTGCTGCTCCTCCAGGGACGTTCCCTCTTTTCTCTGGCCTGCCGAGAGCAGCGGGTTGGAGGTGCAGACAGGCCCCGGGTGTCTTGGATCTGCTCAGTACCTGCGGTTATTTGGACCTTGCAGTAACAGCAGGTTTCCTTCACTTCAGTCTTGTGTGGACCTTGCTGCAGGAGCGGGCTGGGGCTGTGCCTTTGTGCTGGGGACAGGCACCGCGGGAGCACGGGGCTCCCCGAGAGCCCATCTCCCTCTGGGACCAGCAGCAAGAACTGTCAGCACTGGCTGCTTGTACTAATCATGCGGGGAGTGGGGCAGAACGGTATCTTTGGAGGCTTTCAAGTGTAAAAGGGCAAGCTGTGAGGACTCTTGGCATCTCTGAGAGCCGCTGTAAGCATGTAAGTAATAATGTATTTACACCAGAGGTGCAAGAGATGAAGCCCTCCTCTGCTCTGCTCGGAGGTGTCGGAACAGCCAGCCGTCCCCTCCTGGCCCAGGCAGGAGCCACGTCTCCTGATGGAGTCACTAAATCCCACCAGCTCTGCCACGGCGATAACGGCGCCGAGGCTTCTCCTCCCAACAGCGACGGCAGCCGCGGCCGGGCAGGAGCGACGGAGCAGGATGGAGCCATTCCACACCCAGGGAGAGGGACGGCACACGCCTACTGTTTGTCCCTCATTATTTTGGGAATCAAACAAAAGGTCTGTTTAGGAGGACTCTGCCCTCCCTCCCAGGTGGTGGGACGCGGGGGGGGGGTGGCTGTGCTCTGCCCCCCGCTCTCTCCCGTTTCTTGTCCCTTGAACCTTCCCGTGGCATCAGCAAACCTCGTGCAATTTTACAGGGAGCCCAAGGATGATGCATCCCACTACTGTTGTGTTCATTTTGGCTTCTTTTGGTGTCTAGCTGGATTTTTTTTTGTCTGCCATGTCAAACAGCAAAATGTGCCTTGGAAAATACACATGCCACGGCGCTTATCTGTGCTTCCCACTGCCTTCATGCAAGCAGTCGACAGCAGCAGCCGCCTGATTCCCGCTCCCCAGAAGACCATCTCTCGTATCTTTTCCTTCTTGCTCTTATTCCTCTAATCTTTCAGTTACTGATCGCGCTTTTTCTCCGCTGTGACAAGAACTCTGATTTCTTGTGACACTTTCTCAGTCTGCAGGACACTGTGAAAACTGCTAAATTCCTCAAATTAACAAAAATAAAAGAAAAAAAAAATTCCATCCATAAGCAGCATGGGGATGAGGGAAGTGTTTTTGCCTCCTCCTGTGATGTTTTCCCAGGGCCTGGCTGTGTCTCTGGCCTTGTTTCCCTGCCTCCCCCTGAAGCACAAGCCCAGTTTGGACCAGTTCAGGCTCTGTTCAGCTGACACCGGTGCTTGCGGCTCTGATCCAGCAGGCACAATAAAGAGCAAACAGGGCAGGCTCTTGTGTCCCACTGCGCTGCCTCGAGGCGTCTGATGATGTCCTTTGGTGGGCAGAACTGTAGTCTGGAGTTTGCAAAACTGGGGTCTTGTTTCCCCGGTGGGTAAATCCACTCTGGAAGAGGGAAAAGGGCCGTGCCGTGGGGTGGTGACCGGAGCTGCTCAGGGGCAGGCTGGGTTCTGGCAGCTGCGAGTGTTTTTGTGGCTCCATCGACGTGGTGTCCCTGAGCCCCCCAGGGAGCCGGGGCTGGTGCTGCCCCCCGAGATGGCAGATGCTGCTGTTCGGCTCCATCCCTGGGGAGATGAGCGCCGGGTCTGGCCAGAGCAGCAGGAATTCACCTCCAACTGATAAAACGGGAGCTGGGGAGCTGCTCCCAGCCGTCCCGCGTCCCTGCTGCCCCGGTGCCAGCAGCCAGCCCGTCCGTGGGGCAGCAGTCGGGTGGGATTTGGTTCAAACTCTCCATCTGTCAGGTCACAGCGCGGTTGTTTTAATGGCTTGTTTCAGCTCCACCTAACTAAGCAATTAAGGGCAGAGAGCGAAGCTTTAACGCATCCACTTCCCCAAGAGCGATGGTTGGCCCCGTGCTGACGGCCGTGTCCCCTCTCCCGGCAGCCGTCCCCCCCGCCGCCCCGGCCCCCCATGCTTTTGGGGATGAGCGCCTGTGGCAGGAAGGCGCTGACCCTGCTCAGCAGCGTGTTCGCCGTCTGCGGTCTCGGCCTCCTGGGCATCTCCGTCAGCACCGACTACTGGCTCTACCTGGAGGAGGGCATCGTCCAGCCCCAGAACCAGACAGCTGAAATCAAGCTGTCGCTGCACTCGGGGCTCTGGCGGGTCTGCTTTCTGGCAGGTATGGCCTCCCTCCCCAAAATGTCCCCTGTAGGTGATGTTTGCGGTCCGTCAGGGTCATTCCATGGGTAAAGGCTGGATAAAATGGGCTTTTTAGAGCTGTGCCCGTCTTTGCTTCCCAACTTAAAGCATTGCTCAAGTTGGGCCTTACTCCAGCTTTAACGGCCAGATGGTCCATGCCTTTGCATGGAGGTTTTGGGTGAGTTTGCTGCTGCCGTGCCAGACCCCGCTCCCCCCTGTCCCGCTGCCTTGGGCAGCAGCTCACAACTTTCCTTTTTGTCCCTGCAACATTGAGATTCAGGTCAGCAGGACCGTTCCCTCCGTCTGTGCCAAGTTTGATGCAGCCATTTGGCTGCAGGGACGGAGCTGAACAAAACCCAAGGGAACAGGAATCTCAAAGTCACTGGTATGAAATGTCATGAAGTTTCAATGCTGCGCTGGAAAAGCTGGAGTGAGGAGCTCTGATACCGTCCCTGGGGTCCCCTTAAATCCTCTGGCCTCAGGGTTCACTTTTTGCATACAAAGGGATCCTTTTGCTGTGGGAGGTGATAGTTAAGGGGTGTCTGTCCTCAGCCCCAGACACTGACACCCAAGATGGAAGCGGCACTAAAAATGCACGATTATTCTTATGCATGCACTGAAATTAATTTTAAAGCCACCCTTGCCTCCCCGCCTCACCCCCCTCGCCCAGTCCCAAAATTATCAGACAAACACGCTGCAGGTGTGACTCGGTCTGTGCTGCAGGGGAAGAGCGTGGCCGGTGCTTCACCATCGAGTACGTCATGCCCATGAACATCCAGCTGACGTCTGAATCCACTGTCAACGTCCTGAGTGAGTGGGTGGCTTGGTGGGGTCTTACTCTTTGCACCCTGCGAAGCACCAGGGGGCTTCTGGGGACCCCCTCTTTGAGTCCTTGCTGGAGGAGCTCCTGGTTCCCTGGTGGTGCCGCCGTGCAAGGAGGCAGCTACATTTGTAATGACTGAGTCACTCGGTGTGCTCCTGAGCTGCTGGGGATGTCCCTTTCCAATGGCAGGGGGCTCCCAGAGCCTCTAAGTGTACAACTTACTTTCAGGGGCTGTTCAGCACTGATGTTTTTGGAAGTGTTTGTCTTCATAGTCTCCTCTCTGTAATTTGCAGCTGTATTTATTCTGTAGCAATCAATTTTACCCTTTTAGGTAGCAGGATGAATTAAGGATGGAGTGTCACAGCTCTCGTGATGAATTCTGCAGTTGCTTTTGATTTAATAAATCAAAGCGTTCTTCAAACAGTTTTGCAGCAAAGCTAGAGAGGAATGCAGGTTCCGATGATTTTTCCCCACGTAGCACTTCACATAAAACCTCCTGGAAATACAAACATCAACAGATATTTTCACTCAGCTCATTAGGCACAGAAAAAGGCACAGAAGAGGGGGGGGACCTCTGCCAGGGCCTGGGGAGCGGCGCAGGGGCAAGGGCACAGCCTGGGCAGCACGTGCCGGGCTGGAGCCATCGCGCCGTTTCTCTCGCTGTGTGGGAAGGTTGACCTGCTCTCACTTTCCTCTGCTCCTCTTCCCCCAGAGATGATCCGCTCTGCCACCCCCTTCCCTCTGGTCAGCCTCTTCTTCATGTTCATCGGCTTCATCCTGAGCAACATCGGCCACATTCGGCCTCACAGGACCATCCTCGCCTTTGTCTCGGGGATATTCTTCATCCTGTCTGGTGAGTTCTGCTAGCCAGCTCTTGTCCTGGAAATCCTCCGGCACGGAGGACGTTGGCTTTCGTAGCTCCTGGTGCTCTCCTGACCTGCTGCGGTGGGTGCTCGTGGCTGCCGTTGCCCGGGGGGGCTCCCGGCTCGTCCCCACAGCCCGCTCAGGCTTGGCAGCGTGAACAACCTGCAAGACGTGCGTGTGGCAGCGGCGAGGGGGGGGAGAGCCCCCACCAGCTGTGCAGGGGCAGGTGCTGGGGCAGAGGACGCCTCTCACGGCACCTCGGTCGCCGCAGAGATCTGAAGCTTCAAACTTCTCAGCTGGGATGTTTCTGCACGAGACAAGCGCGTGGTTTATTCATGGTGTTGTGCTGGTGTTAAACAAACAGCTGTGACAGCCTGGAAGGCAGGGCACTCGCCTGAGCAGGAGATGGTTTGGGTGAGACGCGAGGAGTGCGCTGGGTGAGCTCAGCGGGGAAGTGGCTTCTTTCCCCAGTTATTTCGAGCACACTTCCCCAGTTTTACACTTTCCCCGAGAAGTCAGGCCTTAAAGGGAGGCGCTTCTTTATCAGCCTCGTCCCGGAGGCGTTTCCCACCCTCATTCTCCGTGGTTTCTCCCCAGGTCTCTCCCTGGTGGTGGGGCTGGTCCTCTACATATCCAGCATTAACGACGAGATGCTGAACAGGACCAAGGACTCAGAAACGTTCTTCAATTACAAATACGGGTGGTCGTTTGCCTTCTCTGCCATCTCGTTCCTTCTCACAGAGGTACTCGGGAGCTCCCACATCCCTGTGACAAGTGTATCCTGTTCTCAAGGGGGAAGGGGGGGGTCTGTGCCAAAAGGAGGACTGAGATGGGGTTTAAGGGTGGGCTGTGAGGGCAAATATCTATAGTATGGTGGGAGAAATACAGTGGAACAGACCCCAGTTCTGGAGCACTGATGGGACACCTGATCATGGTTGGGATGCAGAGGAGGAGACACTATTTACCACAGGAACCCAGGGCAGTGAAGTGGCTCTCGGGAGCCCTTGTTCACCATCAGCAGAGCAAAAAAAAGCCATTTCCTTTTTTGTTCTGGTTTGTCGCTGGTGGGGGAGGCAGCCATCAGCAGGGTGGGCGTCAGGACGTGTCTCTCTCCCCTGCAGAGCGCCGGGGTGATGTCCGTTTACCTGTTCATGAAGCGGTACACGGCTGAAGACATCTACCGGCCCCACCCCGGCTTCTACCGGCCCCGTCTGAGCAACTGCTCCGACTACTCGGGGCAGTTCCTGCACCCGGACGCGTGGGCGCGGGGACGCAGCCCCTCGGACATCTCCAGCGAGGCGTCCCTGCAGATGAACAGTAACTACCCGGCTCTGCTCAAGTGCCCCGACTACGACCAGATGTCCTCGTCCCCGTGCTGAGCCCCCGGCCCCGCGCCCGCCCGGCGCCGACGGTCGCCACGTCCTGACGCCGTTTGTCATTTGTAATTTTAGGCCACTCTTTTGGGGCAATTCTCTATTTATAGGAGCGTAAATATAACCAGGGAGATTGGTTATATAACCAGTAATGTAACCTAAAGAATTGGGATATTTCCCTTTCTTTGCTTTGGTGTTTTGTTTTTTTTTTTTTTATTCTTTTCTGCATAACTAAAAATCTCTCCAAAGTCCTCTTTTTTCAGCTCATCCCGCTGAGCAAACAGCAGTTCTGCCTGGGGGATAAACCCAGGGCTGGACTTTGAGAGCAGAAAATAGAAAATAGAGTAGAATTAAGAATAAAAAAAAGGAAAACCAAACGTATATTTTGGTTTAGGTAGCCTGCAAAAGTTTGTGCATTTGGCTGTATCATTTAATTATAGATTTACTGGCCCAAGAGCCAGCAAGCGTAAAAGATTTGTGTAAACTTCCGAGAAATAGCCATCATTAGAAAAATGTAAATCATGTCTTGGTTCAGCATTTACTGATTGATCTCTCTTGTTGCTGGATGTCACTTTTAACCCGGCTGCAATGGGAAATAGCCATCTCTGACTATACCTCAGCAGGCTCAGACACGAGCAGGTGGTTGTTTCTCCACGGCCACTTGCAAACTGTTCATTAAATACCTTGTTGGGCCGGGGGGACGACAGCCCCGGGGTGTCCGGGCGGGTGGGTGGCTCAGGCACCCACTTCTCCTCCGCCATCCCATAGACTGGAGGTCTGAAGAGCAACTGGGATCACCAGTGCAGCATGGAGAGGAACGGTAGCTGGAACATTCCCGTAGGGACTCTCGGGCGCAGGGGAGATGAGGCCAGAGCATTAGGGGAGTTCATGGACAGAAGTGCGAGTTATTTTGGTGAAAGGCAGGTCCCAGAGCGCTGTAAGGGATGTAGCTGAGATTAATGGCACTAGTCCAGGGTAGGAAAGTAGTTGGCTTTTATTTAATTTTGGCAAGAATATGGTATTTTAGCTGCTTTTTATGTGTATGTCTGTATAAACCTTATTTTAGGGTTTCAAGTTTTAAAATTTCGTATGGTGCTTTGGGATTCTGGTCCTCGACAGCTGCCAGGGTGAGAGCATCGCTCTGAGCGGAACCGGAGAGCGGGGAAGGGAAGGGCTGTGACGCCCTGTGTCACAGGAGGTGTCACCTCACAGGAGGAAGAGCTTTCTCCAAACTTTATTTCTGTCCTTGTTATTTTAAACCCTTCTGAAAATTTCCTTTCTGCAGAACAGAACACTCCAGGGCTTCTTGGTATGTTTGAGCTTGTTTGTCCTCCTGTAATTAAAAAACAGAATAGAATATAGAATATATGCACTTTTAACCTCATTTGTAGCATACTGTGTAATGAATGTTGCACCTTTTTGTTATTATTTATTATTTAATATTTAATATTTATTATTTATGAACAACTCCAAGGTAGGGTCCGAGTCCTGGTGCAGCTCCACTACTGGCACTGGCTCTGACACCCACCCCAGGGACCTCGCTGCTGGTGCGTACCCAGCCGGCTCTTGGGCAGGATTATTTCCTCTCCAGTTCCTTCAGATAAGCAAGTAACGTGTACCTACTATATATCTGCTGCATGTCTGGCATCACTGACTCCTAATTTACTGAGTTTTAAAACCAGGGCATCTTTCTGTAGACACAGTTGTATTTACCCTTAGTTTTGGTGTTACCCTCAAGTCTCTGTTTTCTCATTTTGAAATCCCGTTTGTAAGTGCTCTGTGACAGGTTTATTGCTGGGAAGGTTCAAGCATTAAAGCACAACCCAGACCCGCCATCCAGTGACAAAACTTGCTGGTCCTCATCTGTTTGCCTCAGCCATACAAACCACCAGTTTCCACTGGGATCTCTGTTCAGTGTGAATTAGGCTTTGAGAAGGCACCAGAGTTCACAGGAGGAGACCTTGCATTTCCTAGGGCTTGGTCTCATCTGCTGGGCTTGTTAGTGGTTTCTGGAGCTCAAAACCAGTTGCCTTTGCATCTTACCCGGATGGATTCTTTATTTTCTTAGTCCTTCTTGAGAGGGAGACCTTTGGGATCAGCAAAATCACTGATGCTCAGAGGTGCGAGGACTGTCCCACGTGGTGATGTTCCCCCATGCTGGGGAGGCATTTAGTGTGGTTAATTCTGTGCAGCATCATGAGATGTCCCTGTCCCCAAGTGGAATTTTCCTTTGTACTAATTAAATGTAGAATTATTCATTTTATGAATTAAAATGTCTGCCTACATAAGCAGAAGATGTTAAAAAACTTCATGTCTTTCTCAAGGTCCCAGAAGGTTTAGCAGAGTCTAGGGGCAAATTAGAAAAGTAATTATTTTAATTCATTGGAGAGATTGTCATCGTGTGGCTGCATTTGTGAGCCCGGGAGTTCGCACATTCATCCAGTGAGCACAAGCCCTCTGTAAGTGCAGGATTGCTGAAAGAATCTGTCAAAATAAGTGCTGTTGGTTCTGTAAACGCTGGTTTGGGGTAGGAAAATGCGGTGCTTGGTAAAGCACAGGTGCCGGTGGTTGTGCTGCCAGGGGGTGTTCCTGTCCCTCCAACAGTACCCAGTGAGGCAACAGCTCTTGTCACGATGGCTATGCGTCTCTAAATGCAAGTATCACACCTTCATTGGCTGTGGAGAAAGTTCTCCAGAGCCTCTGAGTCACGTAGGCATGAGCGTGGGCGAGGTAGCGGGCTGAGCTGCAGAGCCCAGCCACCCCGCAAGGTCCTCCTCCCCGCAGCATCACCCCGTGGCTGGTGTTCTCCACAGCAAGAAAAGCTCACTAAATAAATGTAGTGCCCCCTTATAACACCTGCTCATCATTTAAACACCTCTCCTGGTTACCTGGCAAGGTTTCACCCCACCTTAGTCTCTGTTAGCCACATCCTTCCCTCCTTGTGGCGCTGCTCTTGCCTCATCTGGTCTCTCTCACCGTGTCAGTGCTGGCCTCCCGCTGGGCTCTTTCTCTGTGCATTGCTTGGGTTGCAATAAATTAAAATGGAATTTGAGGATAAACTGACAATTAGATTAGAGGTTTAACCCCTGTGAGACTAAAGTCCTTAAATCTACCTGATGGGACAAGTCAAAGCCGCTCGTGGGCCCGCAGGAAGGCAGTTGCTCCTCTGACACTTTGCAGAAAATTGTTTGCACTTAGAAGCAAAAAAAAAAAAACCAAACCCTTCTCTAGTTTTGCATGAATGACTGATTGGTGTCAGACTCCGTGCACGTGGCTATGTTTGCTTGAACTGCAGTGTTAGAGCAAATTATTGGGATTAAGGGTTAAATAAAAACTTGGTGCCGCCTGATCCCGGCGTGGTTCTCTGCTCCCTGGTGCTGCTGCGGAGGGCTGAAGCTTTTTTGGTCCCTGCCACAGCCTCCCACGGGCACACACATCCATCCCGGCAGCCCGGGTGCCAGATGGAGTTCACAGCTCCGGGAGGGATGGATGGCAACTGAAGAAACTGCATGTGGGAGGTGAGCAAGCCCCCCAGACCGCACAGCACGGGGGAGGCTGGTCAGGAAGCCAGGTGCCCTGAGACCTGCTCAGGGAACTACTGGAGCCACCCTTCCACTGTGTGTTTGGGGTTTTTTAAATTAAATGCCCCCTTTGTAAGTCAAGGGAGGCATTTTCTGGCCTGTATCTCCCGGGACATGAAGCCTTCTCTCTGCCAGCACCTCTCTTCCCACCCCAGTACGTGCTCTCCTCCTTGCACCCTTCCACCACATCATTCCCAGGGTCCTGGTGGGAACAGGCTCCGTTTGCCCATTAGTTAGGAGCCACCTGTAAACCCTTATTGAATCATGAGGTATGGCTCCAACAGGTTTATTAGAGACCAGTTGTGAGCAGTAATTAATTAGCTAGGAGTAATGAGGATGTTCTGGGTCATGGTCTCCTTTGGCTGTTGTTGGAGCAGCTTGTGGTTCCAGGGCTTGCTCTTACCCAGTGGCAAAAAATAATTCTGTGTGTATAAATCTACATACAGGTACAGCCCAAACATCCTCCAGTGCTGCTCCCCTTGCACCCGTGTTGCTAGTGGACGTGAGGAGGCACTGGGAAGGTTAAGGTAAGGGAAGAGCCCTCACTGGGCAGTGACTATCTCCCAGGAGGGATGCAGACCCAGAACACCACTGAGACGCTTCGGTTGCTGGTGAAGCCGCTGCTGTGATGAGGTGAGGTTTAGGTAAGTGTTTTGGGGCAACTTGGTCTTGCTCTTGCCCAGGAGGATGCTATGGAGCTTCTGCTTGGGCAGGAGGGGAGAGACCAAGCGCCTGCATCTGGGGAAAACCCAGATGGACCTTGCTCTTGCCTCCTCTGGACGCAGGGCTGAAGACCGGTGTCCTTTCACAGCTCTGAGCAGTCTCCAAAGGTGTTGTGTCAGGGCAAGGGGCTGACTCAGCCACACTGTGCGTGATTCGGAGGGTTCTGGTACACGGCGCTCGGCTTGCAAACCCTCGTGTTGCATAATTAATACTATTTGTTAGGGGTTTGTATTCATTTCCCAAATCTGAGTTAGCCCCACGGGCTGTTCAAGGTGTGCTAAGAAATTAAATTGTCTTCCTCCTCTCTGCTGGTAGCTTATCAGCTGTGCAGAAGCGGCGTGTCTGTGGTGGGGATGGTGTGAACGGGCAAAATAGTCACCCCAGTAAAGACTCCTCCACTAATGAGAAGTCGCCAAGAGATACTTATTTTCTTTTTCTTCTTCCCCCTTTGTGAGATTTATTTATTTACTTACAATTTTGTTTTTCCCACCACAGAAGATGGACATACACCTCCAGGTAGAAAAACCCCTGTGATTTTCCTCCTGGCTTTTCAGTCCAGTTCTAGGACCCCCTGGGGGGGGTCTCCTTCCCCCGCTGCAGCATCCCTCGCTGTCCGGGTCCCGTTGCACCATCTCTCCTCTCCGGGGTACCACAGCAGCCCTTTAACTTTTCTTCCTGCAAGCTGGCAGCACCGCAGCCCTGCTGGGCTCGTGGCAGCCGTGACTGCTGGAGCAGGGTGTCCCCCCACCCCGGTGGGTGCCCCCCTCCT
>VZRU01018229.1:13889-29281 GCA_013398155.1 Pedionomus torquatus | reverse complement strand
GGGGGGGGGGGGGGGGGGGGGGTGTACCAAGGCCCCCATTCCACTGGGCATTGCCTAGTCCAGCTGCTGCCAGCCCGACATCATTAGTAGAAGTGAGGTGCCTTTGGAGAACTTGCCTGAAGGGTCAAGATGGAAAATCCAGAGCTCAAAATCTGTCTGTGGAGCTCAGTGTCATTCATGGGGATGGCTTTGCACTCGGTGGCCAGCTGAGAAACAAGGGCAAGTGACCAAAAGGAAGATGAATGCTCTAGGGAGAACTCAATCTCCTGGTTTTAGCAGTGGTTTGTGGCAGGACCTTTGCTGATGTCATGGCTTTCCTGGAGTCTCAAACCTCTCAAAGCTGCCTTCCAGGAAACGCAGCCTCCTTTTGTGACCTCCAGAGGAGAAAATAGGTTTTGAAGATGTTGAGTGTCTCAGCAGCTTTGGAGTGAATCTGCGAGAGCCTTGCATCACCTACAAACCCATTTTCCTTAGATCACTGACTTCTTTCAGGCTGTTTTGTGCTGAAGCTTTAGTCACCTTGTGATGAGAGATCCCCGCATCCTGGTGTGTTGCGGTGAACGTGGAGCAAGAGCTGTTTGTGCTGGGCCGGGACAACGATGCCAACGTGAGTCCTGTTCTGCAGCTCAGCCCGGGGATCTGGTCTGGCAAGGGCAGCGTGTCCCAGCCGGTGCTGGGTTACCCATTGGCACCACTGAAGGAGAAGCAAATGAGATGAACTGTGGGCTGCAAATTAAAATGCCAACAGCCCGGGCTGGTTGGGCTGCTTGAATTCTACATCAGGCCAGAGGCATTCTGCATTTTGTGTATCTTTTGTGAAGACAAAGATACCCTTTAGATCTGAAGGTGTGTGGCTGGGGGAGTATTGATCTTTTCTACGTGACAACTGAAGTCCCTGCCCCTGCTCTCTGGTGGAAAGCAAATGACAGGAAAAGCAAGAGGTGGGTATCCCTGCTCCATCAGGGAAACTGGCTCTGAAAATAAACAGCTACCCCAGGGAGGCAGGAATAACTCCAAATCCTGGAAACGTAAATCACTCTGCAGCAAGTGCTTATCTAAAGAGCCCATAAGCCCTGCCAGGGAGAGACTGGCATCTTCGAACTCCCAGCCCTGCTGCTGGTTTGCATGAAAACCATGAGCACCAGGAAGGTGCTCGGAGAGACACGGTTACGGGAGAAGCCCCGGAGCTGAGGGCTCTGCAGGACTCGGGAACCTCATGCTCTTACAGCAGAGACCAGCAGCCATCCTTTCCTCTTCCCAGAGCCACCAGTCTCTGGGCCAAGTAAGCTGCCATGCTTCTTGCTTCTGTTCTCTCTTTTGCGTTCCATTTGCCACTGCTGGCTGACTGTTATGGAGATTACAGCAGTCCTGTTAGTACTGGGAAGCGCGGTACCTGCACTGCTGGGTTTGCAGAATTACCACAGGGATGAGCTGGCGAGTCATTCGGGTGTTTGTCAGCTGGTAATTCGGCTCCAAAATTGTTGCCATTTCTTAAACTGCCGTGTAAAAGGGTCTGAATGTACGCAGGGCAGAGATGCACACGCCTCCTCTCTCAGAATAACTCATGGACCTGGCTAGGGGATGCTTCTATATTTTTTCTTATACAAAGCCAGCTTCATCTTTCTGCTGGTGGGCATGGGTCTTATTCTGGTCTCGTTTATGCCGCTGTCAACTGGAAGTAACCCCTCTGAAGCCAGAATATAAAATGAAGCTCCTTGCCGCGTTTACATATTCTGCTCCTTACAGCATAATTTGTCCTAGTTTTTAAGTACCGAATGCCTTCGTAGGAATCTCATTACAGAGCACAAGTTTTGTCAAGTGCATTCTGCTAGTTTTGCTGGAGGTTGCCAAGCGTAGTGTATTTTTTCCAAATCCTTTGTGCTGATAAATGTATTTGCCCGTGCCACCAAAAAAAACCCCAAACCTAATGAACCAAAAACCATCATGTAAGAAAAGACAACTGTGTCACAGTTGGAAAAAAGACAGGCTGTTCTTGCCGGGGAAGGGCTTTTGGTACCAGGAAAACTATCTCCAGTGGCTCTTTGGGATGCAAATGTGGACAATCTGAGGGTAATTTGGAGAATCTCAAACTTCTTGCCCCATGGTGCAGCAGTCAGTGCTGATAATTGATTTCAGCTCATCTGCAGGATGAACACCTGCTGTGCAATATGGCACTGCTGCGATCGTTCCTCCCAGCATAGCTGGAATAAAATCTCCATTGACCACAAGATTGGGGGCATATTTGCTAAAATCTGAACCGCATCCTAGTGCCAAATTAACAATTCTGCTGCAGTATGTTTTAAATACTTAACACTTAGAATTTTTGTGGCTTTTAATGGGTTTCTTTCTTTCTAAGCAAATGCAGTTCCATTACTAAATAATGCATTTGGCCTCCAACCTGAGTTGTGCTAATTACTCACGTGCTGAATGGGGTTTAAATCTTGTTTGGAAACACAGTTTATTCTCTTATTAAAAGCACCTAATGTGAGCTTTTTCTTTCTCTCTTTTTTTTTTTTTTTTTTTTAAGACTGCAATTGGTCTCTAGTGAAACCAAACAGATAACACAATTTTTCACTAAACTAATTATCAGAGCAGAAGATGCTAATGTGTTTTGCCAACTGTGTCTCGTGTCTCCTCAGTTAACACGCAGCACGGTCACGGCTGTTCAGCAAGACTTCACATCTCTGGGAGCAGAAAGCGGAGGCTGAATCCAGCTCACCCCTCGCTTGCTCTTTTGCACCCATGTTAACGTGTTCAAGCTGTACTGCCTCTGCCTGCACTTACAGTTAATCAAACATTAATTAACATTAATCAAATGTTTTTCTTCCGCAGAGGACTTGCAGAGAATTAATTTACCTGGATTCCTAAGAGTATTGGGTTTCTGGCTTGCACAGGTCCCAGGTACCCCGTCTTCAAAAATTAGGCTGCTTCACCTGTCCTGGAAACTGAGGCACCCAGCGCCCACGGCTGCTTTGGAAAACATGCACACAACGTTTTCTCCCACGATAGAACAGGTCTCTGTGCACAAATACACCCGGCCGTTCCTGCGGTGTGCCGGGGCTGGCGTACATCACCAAGAACATATATACACCAAGGACTGCTCCCGTTCAGGTAACGGCAGTGTACGACCAGGGTGGGCTTTAAGGAGTAACAAAACAAACCAGGAGTCTGCAGAAATCGTACTCCTAGATGTGCAAAGCCTGCGAACAGCCCTGGATGCCAAGAAAGATCTTCTGTTCTCGGAAGAGGAAAAATGAAGAGTGAAAGAAGCGAAGCGAGGCTCCACCCTGAGCAGATGCTGCGCTGCCTCTCCAGCTCCCGGAGCCCGCTACATCTGCAAACGCAATCGCAGCTTTGATAAGGGCTGGGATTTGCCCGTCTGATGGCTGTTACTCCCTGAAACAGATAAACAAAACACAATTATCTTTGAATGTTATCCAGGCTAATGTGTAGAACTGGCACTGGGGAGTAAAGAGAGCGGAGGACACCAGGCTACAGCCATCAATTGGTAATGGAGTCTGTGTGTTTGTCAACACGGCACTCGGCTTGGGGAGCTGAACAAAAAGAAAGCAGGCTGCAGAAAAACAAATGCATCCTACGCCTTGTCACTGATATTTATTTAACAGCCTGTCACAAGCAGAAAACGCGGATCAAAGGTAGGAAAGGCAAGGAAGGAGCAGCTTCAGTCCAAGGCATTGGTTCTGCCCCGCGTCAGGGCTCGCTCCCGGATCAGGGTGCGCTCTGCCACATCCTGTTACATCAAGTGAGTTGTGAAATGATGGAGCCTAATGCAGAGTGAGTGTTGGGAGCAGGGAGTACAACAACAGCCCCTTGTTTTCTTATTCATTACTCGCCATGGGTTTGGGGGTTATCCAGGAACAGAGATGCTGCTCTAAGTGAGGCAGGCAGTTATTTTGCCAGACTGTGCTTGGTAAGAGAGCACTGAAAATTGCTCATGGGATTTGATGTTGTCCTATCCTGCCTCCAGGACAAATCACACTGGTAGGTGGTTTGGGTCTTCCTTTTTTAATCATTTAAAAAAAACCTTTACAAAAGAACCCTTCACTCTATTTTTTTTTTTTTTTTTCCAAATAATTGTCTGTATTCTTCTTATGTTCTCTTCTTTAGACTCAGATAATTTTACTGGGCGGCACCTTCCCTTTATTCAGCTACAAACATTGATCCTGCCCCCTCAGTGTGAACACCCAGGGTAGGGCTCATTGATTTTGATGATGAAGATTCTGGTGTATCGCTTCTCCCCCAGGGATGCTGCTGCAGAGACGTGCATTTCCCCTCCGGCTGCCGGAGCAGAGGTGACTCCTGGCCCCAAAGGACCTGCAGAGGTAACTGCCCTCGGATGGGTCTTCTGCCAAGCAATCTGAAAATAAAGCCTAAATGGATAAAGAGAGGAGATGGAAAAAGATGGTGGGGGTAAGGACTGAGGGTGCAGAAGGAGACAAAATGCCAGTTGAAAAATAAGCATCGTTCAGTTATCAAAGAACAAAATGAACTTGAAATTCGGTTAATAATTTTCATGTCTTTGCATCAGAAAATAATTCAATTCCCCTCCCAAATTAAATTATTGGAGTTCCTTGTCAAAAACTGTAATGGCAAATGCTTCTCTTCCTTCCTCACCAACTCCAGTGCAAAGAAGACAAATGAGCTGTTAGAGAAACTGCAGCAAATAATGCAAAAAACCGATTTATGGTATTTCTTATTGTACTCCGTGAAACAAAAACACTTTATGTACTGAGCAGCTTCTGAGTTTTCCTTAAATCTAGCTCATCTGCATCCACTGAAGATGACTGTGCAGGTCTCCCTGGCAGCAATGAGCTGGCGTGGTGACTTTCCACTTCCATCCTCGGCACTGGTGGAACCGCCGGTCACCGTCGCCGCTGAAGCTGTGGTGGTGATTGATCACGTCCTCCAGCTGCAGAACATGCACCTCCTGCCATGCTCCTATGCAGGAGACATCCCCAGGATTAATTGGTATGGATGAACTTGCTTAGCAACCAGACACCGACCGGTGCTGGTCCTGGGGGATATGCAGCCTCCCCATGCTTGGCCAAAAAGGCCAACTCCGTGGCGGAGCAGCGCTGGGGGACAAGAGGCAAACGGGGATGGGCTTGTGCTGGCTCTCCCATGGCTTCCCCTGCACACCTGAGCCCTCTCTGCCACCTCTCTAAGCCCAGGCTGGCAACTCCAATAACCAGCTCTGGGCTAACCACAGCCAACACCTTTGGTTTGAAAAGCGTTCCTCCCGTTTCGTTAAGCTGATGGCTCTGGGCAGGAGTTGCAGCAGTGGTATAATCCACATGTTGACAATGCCCCTGGAGACTCAGGCTGGGGATAATCACATCTGTTTAATACTGCTAATAATTAACTATTAAAACAATTTACTTAATGGATGTAGTGGCTTCTTTAAAAGATGAATTGATATGATTTAGCACAGCTATGAGATATGGGCTTGATGCAAATGTTACTGAGTGCAAAGCCAGCCTGCATTACAGCCTGTTGAGGTCAGAATCTATTAGCCATAATTCCTCTTAGCCTAAATTCATCTATGGAACATGTTTTTCCCTACAGAAGTTATTCTAAAACTGTCAGAGCTGCGTGTGCTCTGTCGTATGGTCTCACACGCTAAGTGGAGGAGAGGGATGTTCATATAAACTCCAGCAAAAAATATAGAAGTACCAACAAACATAGTAAGTTTATATGATATTTTAGTAAAAAATGGATGAGCTTTGTGTGCATGAATAGACGAAATCATATTTACTGGCATGAACTGAATGGGTCTAATCAGAGTAATGGTTGTTGAATGGGTGTAACATTTATTAATTGAATATAGAAACTAGTTTTACTTGATTTTTTTTTATTTTAATAGATTTCCAGTATTTACACAACATAACTGTCACAAAGTTTAATTAGATATCTGAGATCTCGTGGATCTTGTCAAATTGATTTCTGAACTCTTGACGCTTCTGTGACAATACTGTCCTAATTCTGCATGTAGCATTTTCTTAAGACTCTTCATAAGTAAGAGTCATGTCTGACAAAATAAAGATAAGCTGTTATTTCTCTCAAAGAGATGACAGTTCCATTTTTCAACAGAAGGAAGGGTTGCTCACTGTTTTACTTCCTGCAGCAGCAAAATTTTCAGGTGTGGGACCGGCAAAACAAAGAGTTAGTTGCTGCAGGCGAAGAGGTTTTATTTTGCATCTAACCATTGCGCTTGGATGGAAAGGTCAGGTGTGTCAGCGATGGTTGAGGCTTTGAAGAAGACAGATGTGTGTATGCAGGAAGAACATAAAGGGGATTGGAATAGCTTAAAGGAATAAGCAGAATTGGAAAGATCTGGGCTTTAAACTTCATTCTGCTATTGAAGTCATTGTTAGCTCCCTCCCCCACTGAGAAAAAAATGTCTTGGGGGGGAAAAAAAGCAGGATAAAATTAAATATTAAATATATCTTTTTGGCTATCTCATCTGCTGGAATTACAACAGTGCAAATTACTCCCAGCTTTCAGAAAACAAGCAGAAGCCTCTTCACCTTCCTTTCCCCCTCTGAAGCAGGATGCTGTTTCTTCTCCAGCCCTGGGCTGGCATTGTGAGAAGTGCTGGCGGTGGCACAGAGCGGGGGGGCGGGGGAGAGGGCACCCTGCAGGCTCCGAGGCTGGAGGGTGAGAGTTTGTGTGTGCAGCCCGGACCTGGCTCTTCTCTTATTCTTAGGAGGGCAGTTTTCTGTACAGTAATTAAGCTGGCTGTTCTTAGGTCTTAAGTTACCAAAATCTCGTGTCTGAGGTCAGGGAGAGCCCCTGTGGTCCCCACAGCCCCCCCCCATGCGCTCTGTCACGGGGATGCTCTTTCAGAATGGCAAAAGCCATTCCCAACATGTAATTAGTTCATTGCAAATGGGAACAGGTTCTGGCACTTTCTTTTGCAGAGCTGAGTTTGGGGTGTCTGGGGGTGTCTCGCATCAGCCAATACTCATTAAATAATCCTTTCTGCCCATGCTGCCCCCTTGGCTTTGTCTGCCTCGATGTTCTGTGAGGGACTGATTCTGGAGACTGAAAAGCTCCTGCATCTTCTCGTTACCCCTGCAGCGTCCCCTCTGAGAGGGGATCTGAGTTTCTGGTCCCTCACATGTAATCCTTGGTGTGCCACATTTGCCACTTCTATTTATTTTCCATTTTAACACCTGTAGGACCAGAATGCTCCTTTTTTATAGAAGCATTACAGTTACAAGTAAAAAGTCAACATCTGCCAGCTTTTTCAGTTGAGATACTGTGGGGTTTTTTCCCTTGCTACCCAGAAATCATTGTGTTAATAGAGATCTTATTGGAATGCTTGCCTGTGAAAAAGGTAAAAATTCTACTTAAAAGGCAAAAACATTTTTGCTAACATTCACCTAACTAATGCAAAAAAAAAAAAGGGGGGGGGACCTGAGGAATGATGGGATGGGGAAGGAGCAGATATTTATATTTTGTTTTTCCAAGTTCCCTCTAAGGACATGTACAGATTTCAAGAAAAGCAGGCACTTTCTGCTCCCTCCCCCAAAAGAAAAAAGGAGCATCAAGAGGGTAGCTTTAATGATCATGAGTTCGACAGCAGATGCTGACCTTGTAACAGGTCTCTGCTGTGAGAAAGGAGGTTATCTACAACTAGAATAGCTGTTGTTATTTTTCATTCTACTAAGTAAATTGCAGTAGAATTACTCACACGTACCGTTGCTGCGTGGAGCTCGGTAGAAAGCTAATTTCATTCAGGTTTCTTGTTTTGTTTGGTGGGTTTGGTTTTATTTAAACCTCAGCCTTGTTCTGTAATGCTTTCCTCATAGGTAGCTTAAAAGAAAATAAATCCAGTTGCATCAACATGCATGTGATAGACCTCTAGATGCTGTTTTAGGTTTATCTATTGAGTTTCCTAGGTGTATATTTACTGGATACCTCACACGATAGCACATCACTTATTTGTTAATTGAATTGAATAATTATTCAACTGAGTCTCTCATGAGAAGAAAATCTTTTCTCCATTCACAGAGCTAAAAGCACATGGAAACCCTGTAGGTGTGTTCCAGCCCTTCTTTGCATAGATCACTCAGAATGTAGTGTCTTTTTAACAGCAGTGGCAGTAACTGCCTAATAACCTGAATTAGGAAGACTCCAGCAACTGGCAAGCCTTCTCTTCTCCACTGTGTTAAATATTTTGTCAAGGCTTTTCACAGCTCTGGCTGCTGCAATTTCTTATCATTCTCCAGAAGACATCTTTCTTTCGAGCTGATGAAACTTGAGCTCTCCTGGGTAGAACATCCTGCTTCCTGAGAGCTCTCGAGCCAGCGCGGCACCGACCCGGCTCAGTGGGCTTTGTGGGCACGGCCTGGCATTGCCCTTGCACTTACCCAGGAAGGGGAAGCTAAAACAGGCTGGAAGCATTTTGCTCACTCCACCATGGGGATGGGTCTCTGCCGTCCTCCAGCTCCTCACGTACCTACTCCTGCATGTCCCAAACTGATGGCGAGTCATCAGCCCCTGGGGAAGCGAAGCCTTACCCCCTCCACCGTGGCAGGGATGCTGGTGGCACCAGTGCTGCCCACCTCGGCACCAGGACAACTGACGGACCACGAGGTCACACCAGACCACCCAGGAACTTGCTGATTTCTTCCATGTTCTTCTCATCACCTTCCTGAGCAGATTCTAGGTGAGTAAACAGAGAAGGATGTTTTGGTTTGTGATCTTGTTCTCTCAAGGTGTTCCTGGCTTATATTTTAACAGTTTCAGGTACAAGCAGGTTGAGGTTTTCCTCTTGCGTTGCTTTGGATTTGGTTCATATTTGCAGTAGATTGGCTGATTTTTCTGTATTTGCAGTTTGCTGCTGAATGTCTATCGTAGAGCTATTTGCCCCACCCCCTGAATAAACCACACCACCAAGGGAGAAGCATTTAGTGACCTGCAGGTGTTAGCAGCTGGATGTACTTGTCACTGAGTGAGTGTAGAAACTTCAGCTTTAACTGCACCAAGTTCTAACAATTTTCTCTATGGCGTTAATAGGATGTAGAGCACTACTGGTCCTACCAGCTTCTCCCTTGGAGATCTGTGCTACATCGAGGTCACCACTGGGTCTCTTTGGAAAATAAGAGGGGAAGGAGAAACCCTTGGAACCTTATGTTGATCAGAGATCCTGTCTTTGCCCCAAAGAGTTGAAGGCTTAGCCACGGCATAGGTGTCTGCTGAATACGTGTGCTGTGACCTGGCCTTGAGCAGACAGGCGGTGTTTGAGGTGTGAAGAGAGATAAAAATCAATAAATACACCATTTGCCATTTACTCAGCCCAAACAAAATACTTCATTGAGACACTGGTGTAGCTCTAAAAAGCGAAAGCACAGATTACAGTTCTACTGCAAGGTGTATGGCAAGTTTCCATGGTGTTCTGCTGGTTGTATTCACAGCTCATGTAAAACCCTGTGTCAGGGAGGGTGGTTGGCTCTTACTGTTTCCTTTCCTCTCCTCACTGCTGCTGTCACATAACAGTCTGTGGAAAGGGGTTTCCACCACCCCACGTACACGATTGCTAAATGGGAAGAGATGCCTGGGTTCCTCCATCGAGTCCACCCTGGGCAGCTCATGAATTGAGAGCGGCTTCACGTTTCTGCTCTTCTCATTGAGACAACAGTAAAACTGCCCCCCGCCTCGGTTTCCCTATTTCTTACCTGCCGTCTTTCCCCTCACTTGCTGGTCTCTCTGTCAAAAAACTAATTGTATTAAAGTGGAGAGGAGCAATGACATGAGAAATCCTTGACGGAGGCTTACAGCCTCTCAGTTTAGGCAATCTCAGTCCCGTGGAATTGGGAGTCTCGCAGTAAAACTTTGATTATCTGCTTCAGTATCTGCCTCCCAGGGGTAATTCTATTGAAAAGGGGCTCTTTGGACCCACAAGTGTTACTAACATTAGATCGTTTTGGGGCAACTTGTGCCCAGCACCAGAGACTGCAGCTCCAGCCGCTGCAGCAGGCTCATCTAAAAGTGTTTCCTCATCTCTTTTGTAGAAATAAAAGAACCGGAGCACAGGGAAGATCAGCTAAACCTTGTTTTGGATGCTTGGTCTGTCACTGACCTCCCAGAAGGAAGGGCTAACTTTAATTTTACCATCCAATTTCCTTTCTTAGTAGAGTGAGTGTTTATGCAACTTTTCCAAGTGAGCTCCCAGGGTGTGCTCCTGAAAGACCATCTCTCTGGTGAATAATCGGCTGAAATTCTAATGAGAAAATCCTTTCACTGGGCAACAGCCTTCCCACTCAAATGCTGCATTATCAGCTCAAAATTATTCAGACAGATCTGAGGAATTTACATTAGGCAGCTTAGGAGATAAATTCAGTGCAGCAAGTTATCATGATTGATTTAAGTATTTAAGACTTATCCTAAAAACCTGTTTTGCTCAATCCGCCTCCGAACACATTCCCATTGAAGCCCTTCTTTTCAGGTTAAAATGCGATCTGAGTGCAATCCTCTGGCCAGGGGTGACTCTCTTCCATCCTCTGGGTGCCTGGATGATGCAGTGTTTCGGAGGCAGTAAGCTCCCCGACAGACTGCCTTGGTTTACTCTTCTTGGGGCTTTGCCGAGTCTCACCGTGATGCTCTGCTACAGCACCTTCTTCCTCAGGTCTGGGAAGGAGCCTTTGTTTGAAAGAGGATTTATTTATTTATTTATTAAAAAGGACATTAAAGAAACTAATGTTTCTTTGTTTGCGGAGTGATTAGGAGCCGGTGCTGGGGCGTCCTGGCAGGGAGCAGCAGGATGCGCAGCGCGGGCTCGGGAGGGCCCTCAGAAGCGCGATCCTTCACGGTGACGTCTGACTCCCTGTTTCATCTTTTAGTCTGTCTGAAGTTCCTGTGCGGTTGTGCGGAGCAGCTGCGTGTCTGTGTGATTGTGTAGCATAAATAGCCTGTTGCTGGGCTGTTTACAGGTGTGCAATTTTTCCTTAGAACTGACTGATATTGGGTGGCACGACAAAACCTCCCCAGTTGTTTCCTCTCCCCCTCCCTCATTACACCATATTCCCCAGGAGAATTTGTATTTCCCTCTGGATGTTGCCCTGAGAACAAACTCGGCTCATTCCAGTAGTGCCTTTCCTGAATGAGCAGCACGTCCATTTCTCATCCCGCTTCCAGCAGGTCTCTTGTGCTAGAACTTCCCGAAGCGTCTCATCGGGATGCTGCCTCTCCAAATCCTCTGAACGGTGATGCAAAATCAAGGCTCTGGTCCTATTAACCCCTTGTGCTTTCTCACATTCCCTTTTTAATGCTGTAAACTCGTCCGTGACCTCCACTCGCAGTTTTAACTCATACCCAGGTAACCTTTGATGGGGCATTTACCGTTGCAATCAATTTCCCAGTTCTTAGGACCCGGAGAAGAGGTAGGACTTGAGAGATGAGATGGCGTGACAGGCAATGGGCAGCCTGAACTCTAGCTCTGAGAGATGTGTGCAATAGTGGTTCATTCTGTAGCTGACTGTGAAAGCTACTGATAGGAAATATCTTACCAGGAGGGATGAGTATTTGAAGGACAAGCATTCATAATTTGCTTTGACATTTGACATGATCAAGCAGGTAAAGGAATAATATTCCGCTTCTCCGCTGTGAAAAAGATAATGAGTTTCATACCTGTTGGTATTATGAGAAAAATACAGCCTACGTAGTATAAAATGTGTAAGAGCTGCTTATATATTCTTCTACAAATTGCGTATATCATCTTGTTTTGATGGCCCTTTTCAAACACAGCATGACCATCCTTTTTAATTTTCTGGTTTGCTGTGCAAGTCTCTAGCAAAAGAGACATTTCTGAGGTGAAAAAAACCCAACATTTTCTTCAAATTATTTATAGAAAGCGCAGTGCTATCATCCAGTCTGTCTCATCGTGTCATTCTGGGCTATCAATTTCTAGGCTCAGATGACGATCCATAGCAGCTACTTTTCCAATAGCAGCATCTGGCTTCCTGGCAAACCTGAAATGCAGTTATCTGGAATGTTTCAGAGTTGCTTTCGAGCACGTTTTATTTATTAGAAAGCAGTTGTGTTGCTTTGCTTCCCGTGACTAAGCCAAAGAATATTTAATATATTATAAGGAATAATAGAATCAAGGCCAAGCTGTTGTCCATCAAGTGGCAAGAGAATGATATTTTTCCTCTAAGATGACCATTTTTTCAGCTCTGAAGGACAACCTGAACTATCCACATTGACTTCAGGTGATCTTTTGTAGGACTAAAAAAGAAATTCAGTCTTATAATTGAAAAAAAAATAAAATTCAAGTTCACCTTTTTCTAGACTCAACTCTCTGAAACATGATGGTGGCTTCTCTGCCAACCTTCTCTTGCTGGAGGAAGCAGGTTCTCCACACACAGAGTGGGATCTTGGGAGGTGAAAGACACTGTCCTCTAGGTCCTTGCAATATATGATGATCGATAACAGAAGGAACAGGTGGGTCTGTGGGTCAGGTTGTACCAGCCCTCACAGGGAGTGAATTCAGCCTTTATTTTGCCACCGAATTTATGAACTTGGCAAGTCATTTGGATCCAGCCCTGCAAAGGTCTCCTGATGTACTTCAGTAGGTACCACACCAATCTACAACATCTGATCTGAGGTATATGAAAATACAGTTCCATAAACAACTTTAATATTATTCCTTCTTTAACTTACCGGTGACACAACTGATACCTTCTCCCTCGCCCCGTGTTCTTGCAAGGTTCTTTGCTCAGACTGGAGATCTTCGCGCTTGTGAAGCTCTGCTGCCAAGCTGGTGAGCTAAATGGAATCCCACCACTACCCTGTGTATAAAAGGAAATTATCTGACACTGTACAAAAGGTATGGAACATTTCTTCAGTTTTCATACGTAATCTGAAGGAAATTATTAAGGATTTTTTTTCCTAATATCAGCATCAAATCAGACAGGAAAGATATTGAGACTCATAGGAGATGACAACAGTAAGTTCTATAGATGTCCTTTTAGCTTTAGGACATTCCGAGGTGCTAAAATTCATTCTCACATACATGGAGATAAAAGCTGAGAAAGGACAAGGGAGGATGAAATATCTATCTGTTCCAGACTTTGATGGTGGTTAGACTGTATCTACATCAAAAGCTCTCTTTAATTGAAGTGACTATTTCATTCTGTGAAAGAACTCTCTTGAGTTTTTCTTGAGAAATTTCCAAAACTTTTTTTAGTGAAATTCTAGTGTTATTTTTCTAGGTGATAGATTTAAAAAAAAAAAAAAAAAAATAGCCTGTCCTATGAAAGCCAATGTGTTTGACAGTGAGCAGCAGGAGCAGTAATGCCAAATGGTAACATCTGGCAGTTCTGTTACGGGTGATGTCTCTGGGGCAGGATTTTATTAGTGGCGGCTCTCACTAAATGCAGTTAAAGCCAAAGTTTCAGCTCTAAGGAAACTGTTATGCAGCCCAAAAATTGAATGATCAGGCACGGGACTTGAACATCATCAACAATTCTGTTTCAAGTTTTTGTTTCTCCAGTGTAAAAAATATTTCTGGGTTCGGACACTCGCCCTTGCGTGCGCCATCTGGGGCGGGGGGATAAATTACAGGGAGAAGCTGTGGGGCTTTCTCCTCGACATGAGCTTCCTTTTCTGGTCTAAGCTTGGAACAGTCGGGTCTCAATCCTGACTGAGGAGGGAGGATGCTACTGCAGCGCACAACACCCTGCCAAGGCTGCTTCACAGCCCCGTTCCGTGGCAGCGCGGTACGGCTGTCGGAAGCAAAGTCTGCGGATCAAGGGCGATGGGCAACCTCTGCTACAGGAGCAGGTCAGGTTGCTTTCACGTTTAAGAGAAGACTACACGCTTGCTTGCTGTTGAGGGGCGTAAGCGCTTCTGCCTGCCTTCCGCCACAAATGGAGATTATTCAGTGGTTGGATTTAATGAATTCAAAATCCTTAGAAAATCACTAGAGCCAGGCATCGATGTAAAATACTCCACCAGCTTTCAGTAGTGGAATATAATGTCAGCTCTCCCACAATCTACTTCATACATTTCAAAAGAATGGAGAACATTTCTAAACTAAAGAAGATAGCTTGGACAGAAAATGATTCTCTGCCTTGGATGCTTCTCTGTAACCCTTTAGGAGCCTGAGTTATTTTTCACAGGGCAGTAGAAGCAGGAACAGATGTTTTCTTTGCAAAACAAAGAAAACGGCCTTTTGCAGGGGAAGGAAGAGGAGCAAGAGATTTTATTGAAGAAGTCTGTTAATGTACTGTTACCTTGCACCATTGATAGGGCCGCGTGGGAGGGCTGCTGGTGCCTCCCAGCCCATGGAAAACCCTGCAGTTGTGCGTCCCCTTTCTGCTGTGGTGGCTGCTGAGAACCCACCGGACCCATCGTGATTCACCCCCTCTCGTTGCACATCCAGACTGGGAGCACCTGGGGCTATTTCTGTGCCGAGTGGGAACCCAGCCCCGGCTACAGCTCATTCAGCCCTTCCCCTGCTCCTGGCTAAGGAGAGCCAGCCAGAAGCAGCTCTCCCAGGTAATACAGTAATACAAATAAATAATATTAATTAAGGCTCCATAGGTTTAAAAAGCTAGGGAAATAGCTTCTCTCCTGCTGTTTCAGTATCTCATTTTCCTATTCTGTCCAAACCCCCAAAGCCCAGAGGTACAAACATATATTTCAAATGAGAAGTTTGTTGAACCTCATTAAACTTGATCCGCTTTTTCTGAAGGAGGCTTCGCTCTGCTTTTCAGTTTACCTGGCTTCATTCGTCCATGCCTAATGGAGACACTCATTTAGCAGGTGATTTTGGAAAGGCACAGATAGACCTACAAGCTACAACTGAGAGGAAAAGCACCGTTTACATGCTTATGCCAAGCACCGAACTTGGGAGCTCTCCTATGTTTACAGGCTTCAGTCTGAGCAATTTGCCAGGGTCTGTGTGAAATAAAGACGGGGTTTTCATCTGTATTTGCTTTTTGCTTTCCCAGTGTCCATGAGAAGGAAAAGCCTCTCTGCATTGGTATGCTGAGACGTGGAGTCACAGGGCACCCGCAGCCATCCACGCACCGCTCGGGAAGAGCGCTGCCCTTCTCCAGGTTTGTAGTTCTTGTCCTCCCACTCCCTAATTCATACACGTAAACTGGTGTGCTGCCACCTTCCCTCCGCACAGATGCATTAGCTGATCACGAAGGCTTCCCATTCATCCAGCTTGTCACTCGGGCGAGGGGAAGGCAGGACCGACTCGCCAACTCGCAGCGATGAGAGTCAGGGGTGGAAGCCAGGCCAGCGTGATAAAAAATGGGGCAGATATTCCTCCCCTTGGTTTTCCAAAGGAAAATAATTTTAAGTGCTGGATTCACTCCAGCCCCTTCCAAGCAGGAGACAAGCAGCGGCCCAAG
>VZRU01018229.1:0-13579 GCA_013398155.1 Pedionomus torquatus | reverse complement strand
CCCCCCCGCCTCCGCCCCCCGCCCCGTGACTCGGCTGCCTCCCGCGGGCGGCGGCTGCCGGGCGCTGTCGAGCGGCCCCCGCGCCCGGGCGGGGGACTATGAAGCACCATGGTGTGGTGTGACCGTGGCGTCCAGATGCTGCTGACCACGGTGGGCGCCTTCGCTGCCTTCAGCCTCATGGCCATCGCCATCGGCACCGACTACTGGCTCTACTCCAGCGCCCACATCTGCAACGGCACCAACATCACGACGGACGAGGCGCAGGGGCCGCCGCGGCGGGCGCGGGGAGACCTCACGCACTCGGGGCTCTGGAGGATCTGCTGCCTCGAAGGTACCGGGAACGGGGGCGGGGAGGGGGAAGCAGCTTCCCGGGGGAGACCGGCTGCGCGCCCGGAGCCGCCGGGCAGAGCCGAGCCGGAGCCGCGCCGCTGCCTCGGACACGGCCGAGGAGGAGGATGGCGTTACCCTGGCAACCGGCATCTCCGAGATTGCCATGGGAACCGGGCGGCGGATGCGGAGCTCTGCCCGGGGGAGCTCTGCCCGGGGGGGCGACCTGACGCCGCGGCCCCCGCTCCTCCGGGTCGTCAGGGCTTTAGGGGGCTCCTGGCGCGTTCGGGGCTTTTGGGGGCACGTTTGAGTCTAACGGCCTTGAGGGCCGGGGATCCCCCGGGGCTTTGGCCTCAGGGGCTTTGGGGCTCAGCCGCGGCTCTCGGGCAGGACGGCAGAAACCCAGGTTCCTCCCCGTCTACCTTTAGACGGAGCGACGGGGAACCTGGTCGAAGCTGTTGCTGTTCAAATGCTTCAGTGTGGACTCGGGGTTACTTGACGCAGCCGAGGGGTCGGGCTGAATAATGTTAACAAAGAGAAAATAGGTGTGTTGGCGGGTGGGAGGGGTAGCAGGACACCCCTTCCCCGCAAAGGCCAAACATGTGGCTTCCTCTCTGAAAATGGAGTTGTGGAGGAGGCGCGGCGGGGAGCTACCGGGACAAAGAGACACATGGGTGTTCAGAGGGCTCGGCGTCGCCGATTGGAAAGCCCAGATGGGGAACAACATCTGTCACGAGAGTGGCAGGGCTCTGACCATGGGAAATCAGCACGTCCCAGGAAAGGGCAGGCGCTGGCAGCAGGGTCCAGGGCCGTGGGGGCTCTCAACCCCCTCACCCGACGGGTCCATTCCCACCCTGTGCTAACAGAGCCTCAGCAGCGCCAGATAAAAGGGAGAGCGTAGAGGAGAGCGGGTTACTTTTGCCGAGCTGCTCTGTGCTTCGTGGGGTACGCTGGAGTCTTTCTTCCCACAGTAATGCGCTTGGCACGTCGGCTGCAGTGCACCTAATTCCATCCACACAGCTTAGCACACATGGACTTTACAAACTTGGGTTCCTGGTTTATTGTAACTGACAGACAGCTCAGCCCAGGCGAGCCCAGATCTAGTTCAGAGTCTAGCAGCTGTGGTTGGAGGGGATTTTCTTCCTGGGAAAGGCTGTGGCGTGATAGAAGCACCTCATCCTCATGTCTGTTCTCATCTTTTCCTTCTGTTAACGATTTAAGGCTACAGCGTAACATCATTTTTCTCTTAAAACACCAGATTTGCTACCCAGTTACAGTATGTGTATATAGAAGAGCTGTAGGACAAGAAAATATTTTTCGACAATAAAGAGAGCAAGAATTACTGAGATGGGAAGGTGTACGGGTAATAATAGCGCTTGGCTTTCTTACTCCTGAGTGAAATCTCTCGGTATGGGCTCTTGTGACACCCGGAAAATGAAAGCGTGTGGCTAAGAGCCTCTGAGTTTGCTTGAGAGATGCTGAGCATCCTCCGCTTGAACCGATCTTGTGATCTTTGCTGAGCTCATTCTAGTGTCTTCAGTCGCCGTTTTCCATGGAAAATAAGTTTGTTTGCATCTTGTGGGAGTTGCTGAGCTCACTCTGCTAGACTGGGCCTCTTGTCTCCGTGAGAAATCCCTGGGTTTCCCAACACCAGGATTTCTCTATGGTCTTCCAGGAATCTCATTCATAGAAATGAAGCACAGCTTTGACTGAAACGGGTGGAATTTTTCTCTTGATTTTAATTGGGCTTAAATGAAGGCAGTGAAGTCGTGCCCAGTAACACTGCCTGATCTCTGGCCTCGCTGCCTCCCCGGGCAGCGCCTGTGCCTCCCCGAGCACGTTTTGTCTGCAAAGGTATTTGCTGGAGAATTGCACCCTGCAGCTGCGTGCAAGGGACCCTTGAATCCCCGTCAGTTCGGGGGACTACAAAGCGTTTCGTGTGACCCATCCATCCAATTGAGCTGATCTGCTCAGAATTCCAATGCTCATTAACCAAGGTACAAAGTTACAAAATTTAAAGTTGTCAAATTTGCACTAAGAATGGACAAATTGAGAAAACTGTCATCTGTTCACAGATCTGAGGAACAGAGACTACATTCTCCCCTACATTTTCAGTATGTTCTGTCTTTGTAAAATAAAATCTGTGGATGCATTAAATAATCCCACCTTTTAAACCATATCATGGGACTTTGATTTCAACATGGAAAGGTTCCTTTGTTTCACAAAATAATAAAGCTATTTCTAGAAGTTGATTTAAAACAACACCCCCTTGGTTGTGTCAGAGCATCACTCATTTGGAGTGGATGGGTCTTTTAGTAAAACCAACATAATAGTTGCAGATCTGAGGAGGTACACAGCAAGAAAATAATTTCATTTTCTCTCTTATCTCAAAAAGACCGATATAAGACAGAAATGTGCAAAAGCTGAAAATACCTCGAGCAGCCTCTTAAATTACTTTTGACACAAATAAAGCATTTTGCAGAGTAAGTTTCAGGTCAGTTGAAATTTTACACTAAAATGTTTCTCTGTATCCATAAAGCAACCCATGTGCTGGATTTTGAACAGTCACCTGTTTGGTATCTCCAGCTCCAAGATTTCGAACAAAATTGTTGAAACAGCCTGGAAAAGAATAGGCTTCTACCCACATTCCTCAATGTTTTTCTGGTTTTCTTCTTCGGGACAACATTTTGCAACAAATCAGCCTGGTAACGATAACCAGAGAGGAGGAGCTGGGGGGGCAGCGCATCTTTGGAGCTGCGGTTGTCGTGGGGCTGAAGTCGTGTTTCAGTACTCGTAGTCGATGCTACTACGGGGCTTAGTCACTCAGAAGTGGTGTTAATGAGGCATCAGTCAAACCCTTGCCTGTGTAATCCCAGTGTGGTTCTGTGAGCGTCTTTGTCAAAGGTGGAAGTAGGAGGCTCATTGAGTGGATTTTAAACAATGGCAGTATTTCTGCATGGATTTTTAAAACTTATATCTGAGGTAATTGCTTCAGGTGGGAAACTATTTAAAATAATTCTTGGTAAGAATGTGGGTACAGCAGAAGTGGATGCTGTTTGACTGAGCCTCTGCAGTGAAATGGCCCTGGGGCTCCCTGGCAAAGCTGGTTTTTGGTTTTCCAGGGCCACAGCATGTGCAGTAACCCCGGTTTTGACAGATAAAGTTAAAGCTACCACTGGAGTAAGAAGTTTCTGATGCCACCCCCATGCAGCCATCCTGGCCATGCCTGAAATCTGCACCCAACCCACGGCTGAATCCTGGGAGCGGGTGAGCCCCGTTTCAAGGATCTCCTGTCCTGTTCCACGTCCATACTTGACCTGCAGTGGGTGTCACAAGCTGTGGGTCCCTGACGAGGCAGCGCAGAGTCTTGCAGACACGGCAACCTCTGTGTCTCGTGCATAGTGCTTTGGTGGACAAGCGAACCTGAGAAAGAGAGATTAAACCACCACAGTTTTCCAGCAGCCTCTATTCCTATGGTAAATGTGCAGCACAGCAGTGTACGCGTTGCACTCTCACTCGCAAGGAGGATGTGCTATAAAAAAATTGCCTAGAAGGAAAGAAACCGGTTCTAAAAACACCACTTCATCCACTGAAACTGCTTATCTTGGTGAACAATCGTGCTGAAGCTGATAGAGCGGCTCACAATAGAGAGCTCTACAGGCCCTGTGACATCAAGATAGGAAATCAAGTAATGTACTTGTCATTTAAATTTATTCAAAGAGTATTTTATTAAACACTTCAGCAGATGAATGTCTTTGAACCCATTGTGTCTACTTCTTTCAGTATTCCCTGTTTGCCATTTACTTTTCAAGTGGTGCAATTGGTTAATTAATTCACATGGATCCACGAGTCCTTCCTGACTGGGTGGCTGGAACACTTAGAATTGGGAGGGAGGATCGAGTAAATAATTTATGACTTGAAAACTTGCACAAATGCACATTTGCACCGTTATTTGCCAGTCTTCCAGCTTGGATGAATGCGCCCAAACACGGGGACAGCCGCACGCGCAAGTGCTGCTTCCATGGATACTCCCGAAAACAAAATAAAAATGCTTATACAAATGTTTGAGGCGAGCAAATAAAGGAGCTGCCATCCATCAAAACTGCGGATTCATGGCTCATCCAAAAAGAGTGAATGTTCTTCAGTGTTCCCGAAGCGATGCTGTGAAGTCCTGGCAGCACCACTGCTGCGACGCGCTGAAGACAACGCGGACTTCACAGCCTGATGCTGTTGCTTGTCGAAGCACCGACGTTCTACCCCTTTTCTGTCAGACACGGCCGGCCTTGGAGGGTGTCTCCAGAGGCACCTCGAGGGACGGGTGGCTGCCTCGCCGTTCTCGGGCAGGTGGTCCTGCAGCCCCACGGGGAAAGAGGGTGCTGGATGGGGAGTGCACGCGTGGGTGTCTGCTGTGAAAAACTTGCTCTGTGTATCCCACGGCCTGTTTCTTGCACGATACGTATCTATTCTGTACACGCGTTCGGAGTCCTGAAGGGTGAGCTTTCATCCGTCTGCATTCTGGGTCCTGAAGAGTGAATCTTTCCAAGCAAACGTGCACACATCATAGAAGGGCCTTTCTGAGACTGAGCCCCTGCTTTCCTTCCACACATCCTGCGCGTGGCAGCTCCCCTGCCTGGGTGAAGCACGTGCCTGTGCTGCGCTCCTTGTTTGAGGAGCAGCTCGCAGAGCTCCTGCAGCAGCGTTTGAAGCAGCGTGGTTTTGTCAGCAAGTGATGGAGTGATCTTTGACAGCCTTTTTAAGGTAATTTTTTTCAAGAGCACTCTGCTTGCTAGAGAGACGTGCTGAATTTGGAGCAACCTTTAGGGATGCAGAGTTTAATCTCTTTGAAATGTTGTCCATGGTACGACGTATTTTAAAATTCTGAGAAATTTTGTGCTGGAGGAACTGTCGGCAGGAGACGGGTTAAGACGTTATCTTCTCAAGTGAAAAAAAGCAGACATCTCTTAAATGCGCCTCTTTGAACGTTTGTAACGGAGGCTCCCGAATGACTCCATTGATGTAACAAAACATCCATTCTTCCTGAGCTGCTCTATGAAATGGGGATCTGAAGCTAATTGACTGAAATATATGTTGCTTTAATGAACTAATTTGCCTTCTCAAACTCGTTCTACTCCATAGCCGGTGGGGCACTACCAGGCTACATGACGGTTTTGGTATTTTCTCCCTGGCCCTCAGCACGTCAGATATCCCAGCGCAAAACTTAGAACCCAAAAGCTTTCTGTGCATTAGCAATCCTCCCTGAAGGCTGGAAACGCCAAAAGCGCGTTTGTAATCCAGCTGTAAAGCTGCTTCAGCTCTACGAGATGTGATGTGGATAATGCTGATCTTACCTAGGCTTCAGAAAGATCATGTGAAACGAGTCAGGGCTGCGTTGGGTTATACAAGAAGGGTACCTGTGGCCGTGGTGTGCTATAGTTGCTTTCTTATTCTGTATAGAATTATACTGCACATTGTAGGCGGTGACAGATGGCGTTTGTGGTAGTATCTGTCAGAGGCACAGTAAGTCATGTTGGGGTTCGTGGGAGCCTTTGCAACATAATGTAATGTAGTCTTTGGGCTTCTTCCAGCTGCCACTACCTTCATCTGACCCTTTGCCGTGGGCTTTTATTACCCTTTTTGGATCCTGGCAGGAGCTCGTGGCCGTTACAACTCGTCAGGGCTTGCCCTGCCTCTGGCAGCTCTGCCAGCCCTGCCCAGTGCAACCTGGCAAAGCAGGCAAGTATGGCAATGCAATTTGTACAAGTTCAACACAGTGATTCTTTCTCCAGTGGGTCCATCCCATTCCCTGGGTCGCTCTGTGCCGCTCCTGCCCAGATTGTGCTGTCTGGCTTTGGTCAGAGTCTTGCCAGGTGCAAAACACATGGAACCTCCTAGAAAACTGGGGAGAAGGGGTGTCTGGTTACCTTCTGACTGCTGCAGCTGTGTGTGTCTTCACAGAAACAGGGAAAAGAAGAAAATCTGTTAGGAGGGGAGGCCGGAGTCTCCATCGCCTTCTTTTGATTCTCTGGAGGCAGTGGGAGTACTTGGGCACGGAGTGCAGTCTGAGTCTGTTACTGGTACCTCTCAGCACCAGAGCCGGGTGGTGTCTGTGAGGTTCGTGTGTCCAAGAGCTGAGCAGTCCTTTCTGCATCCCCAGACTGGAAACGGAGAGGGAGGAGGGGGAGGATGGATGGGCTCCTGGGTCTGGGCTTTGCTAGGTTTCCTGCTGGATTTGGGGCCATTTCTTTATATTTCTGCCCCTGACTAGGAGGGATAATTGCATTTCCTTCCCACCCACCTTCCCCTCGTACTAATAATAAAAGGGAAAGGAAGATGTGGAGAAACTGGAACACAGCGATAGGGCTGCCCAGCTGGGAGGAGGTGTATGAGCACAGCTTGGACTGGGTTTGAAGCATTTTGCTTGCCAGTGATGTTTTATACATGCAATATTTTGTGTTTAAGCATGTCTTCCTTGAGGGACAGGATTAAGTCAGATTCTCCACCTACGTAGATTTAACTGCTTTCTAGGAAGGCGGTGGAATTACGCCAATGTGAAGCCAATCTAAGAGAAGGGATCGTAGATCTGTCCCTTCAATTGGACCTTTTCCTGCTGGTCCCTCTTTTCTGAGCCAAGACTCATCTCAGGAAATAAATCATGCTATCAAACTAGAAAAACGGTCCTGCTTCCAAACATTTCCCTCTGCTTATCTTCATTTTAGATTTCTGTTTACTGGTATTTATTATGTCACAGACTTGCGGTTCAGCATCCAAATTCTTACCAACAGATGGCACGGCAGGATGCACAGGGGTAGTAAAACAAACAGGATAAATGCACAACTGCCCATATGTCTGAGAGGCTGACACACGTTTCTGACTTGAGAACAAAAGGATGTTTTCAGTAGGCAGCTCCAGTGCTCTGCAGGGCTTCTTGCTGTTTTCTGCCTTGGCCTAAAGACTCTCGGTTTTTCAGCAGATTTTGATCAGCTAAATGACAATATATTTTGACCTCTCTCTTCTATTCCCAGATAGTTGTTTCCTTTCGTTATTTGATTCCACCCCAAAGTACATTGGTTCGTTTTACCTTCAGATTTTTAGAGTGGAAGGTGGATCTTTCCTGGGCCTCAGCTCGTATTTTTTTCTTTCAGAATGTTATTTGGCTATTTTGAGGGGCACACAAAGATGCCGGGGGCCTCAGCACCATCTGAGAGGGCTACTTTCTCTATACTGGGATTTATTCTAAGATTAATGATACGTGGCCTCTCTAATCTCTCAGAATAGCAAGCCCCAGGGAAAGCTGCCTGCAGGACGGATGGTCCAGCCTGGGCAGGCTTGAGCTACATTTCCCTTCAGATCTGGGGGCATTTCTGCCCGTTGCTGCGTGCTTGGGGCAAAGGCAGCGACAGTGATGTAGCCTGGCAGATCGTCCAGCCCCTTTCTCCTGCTTCCTGTGGCATTCTGTCCTCTGAACAGCTTTGTGCTCATTCCCTGATTGCCTCTTCTTGCTGAAATGTCGTAACTTTCCTTCTGCTAAAAAGGTGCCTTCTAAATTAGCTTTTCAATGATGGTACAAGAGTCTTCCTTTAGAAAACTGGCAACGTTGCCCAGGTAGAAATTTAGGATTTTTAATTGCTCTTCTTAACTCTTGAGCCTCTCTGTGTCCTCCTGCCAAAGGAAAATATATAATCATGTATTTGTCAGAAGGTATGAGCTTTGGGTTCTCTTTTCTCTACCTTTTTACTTACACCTTTCCCATGCGTTTGCCCAGGCTACTGCTTACTTTACAAGTAGCACTGTAAGTCCTTCAATAAAATTGAGGCATTTTTTGTCAAATGCTGTATGTGAAGGAATGCTGGATTATAAACATGCAATCATGTACAGAAAGGCAGAGGAAGGGAGAGTGCGTTATGGAATTACAGTATTTCCTGTGCAGATTGCCAGACCCTGATACGAATTAACCTCTTTTATTGTTCTTTTTCAAGCATTCCGCCTTTTAATTGCTGTTTTGGAATTGTGCCACTTAGTTATGCCCTTTGAATGCTTCTCGCTTAGCCGGTGCTGTTAGCTTGATAATGCCAAATATTTCAGAGGTATTCAGAAGCAACAAGCCCCCCCAGTCTGAGTGGGAGAGGTACCCCCAGTTCAGTGTGGAATTACCACCCTCCTTTAGCTGCCAGGGCGGGTTTCAGATTTGGATAATAACCATTTTTAAGTCACTGCCGATTCTCTACCGGAGGTTTAAGATCAGCTTTCTCCTATTTATACATTAAAAATAATGCCATTTTGGGCAGAATATGGATGACTGAATATTTTCTCCTGTCCAAATATATAGCACTCAATAACGTGACGATTGTTATTGTGTCTTACTTGCATCCCAGAGGCGTAGTTTATCTATTGCTGCTGCAAGGCATTAAAAAGGAGCCATGGCATGTCGCAATTACGGCTTGAAATAGGATCTTGCCAGAGGTACATTGCCTCCATACGATCGGATCTAAGCCACAGCCTATTGCATGTGCCTGTCGTAGAGCTGTGCCTGCCTGAGTCCTGGCTCGCTGAGCGGCAGGGATGGCTACCAGCAAGACAGGGGGTGATTCTGCCCTAAGGGTTGTCGTGCTGTCGGGCTTTTTCAAAGCTCAGCCCCCGGCGTTCAGCTGCCCGCGGGCGAGTGGAGCGGCAGACTCTTAGCACTGGAGGGTCTTGTGACTATTTAGACCGAGTTTTCAAAGGTGGCCAGATCGGGCAGTTTTTGTAGGGGACTCACCGGTGGCAGCCGTGGGCTTTCCCCAGTCAGCGGTGTGCCGGCACGCTCAAGCAAACCGTTGCAGTGCTCCTACACGTGCCGGCACACATTTTAAGGCAAAATTGGCTAGAGTTGGTTTCTCTGTGTGTTTGTTTTTGGCAAGCTGACGAAACAGCAAGTTGCATTATGTCACATCACATTTTTATCCACATGGGTCATGAACAGGGCTGAAGCCCTCAGAGTCACTGAAGAGGGCTGTTGCTTGAGTCAGTGGAGCAGACAGCCCAGAATAGGTGGTTATTCTCCAGATGTGCCTCCGCTCTTGGTGGGGAGGTTGTTTGTTGGCAGCCGTGAACTTCCAGAGCCTCCGGAACTCGCCGTGCAGCGCGGGTTGCAGAGGCAGCCCCAGACTCTCCATGTTTCCCCCCAGATTTAACCTCCCCGGTGCCACCCGCCGCCTGACGTGCACCCGGCTGACAGCGGGTTGTTCTGTACAATTAGAGCTCGGCAACGTTATTAACGATTGCAATTGGCTTTTATTAGGGGAACTGTTGGGAAGCGCCAGTATCAAGCAGAGCTGTCCTAGACATGATGAAGTATCGGTTAATAAATCAGGGAGCTAAGAGTTTGGAAACGGCCTCTGAAACCTGGCGCTGCTGACCCTGGCGGGCTGGGTGCTTGTCCTCACCCTCCGGCCAGCACAGCCTCCATCTGCCTTCCAGCAGCTTGGGGCTCACCAGCGGGCTCTTTGCTGACCGTCCAGCAGGACGCCCGCAGCCCTGATCCCAAAGCCCCGCTCCATCTATGTGTGTGCTGAACCCAAGGCAAGGAGCCTGGCAGGAGGCTGACTCTTGGCCCAGGCTTTGTGCTGCCGGGGTCTGCCCCCCCCGCCTTCGGATCGGAGCCGGTCCACCTCCCCCCGGCTCTGCCCACTGCAAACGTGCATTTTTGTCTGTGACCAAGAGGTGCTCCAAGATAATTAGTCTTTCCAAAGGCTGTAGCTTATGAGTCCTGACCATATTTCCAGTGAAGGTTTGTCACTGAAGCTGACGTTGCACTGGGAGTCAACAGGATTGCATTTTTTAGGCCACTTTGGTGTTTCCAAAGATACTTATCCAAGACTGTGCCACTGTCTGCTCATCATGAGAGTGAGCAGGCTGTGGTTCTCCTCAGCAGACGGGAGGTTTGCTTCAGAGGTCGGTGGGCATTTCTCCTCTGCTCTGCACATTTTTGCTGTACTCTTGTCCTTGCCTTTAGCGCTGGCAAAAACAAACGGTTTTGGAGATGCTTTGGGATCCTTAAAGATGCAAGACCTGAAATAAACCATGAAGTGTTTAGGAGCGATGGTAGGGCTGTGCTCACAGAATTGCTTCTAATTATAGCTATTTGAACAATTCATTTGCCATGTCCCGCTACGGTAGTGCTTGTTAAAATAGAATCCTCTTTATAGTTTGGTAGCAAATTAAGAGGAGAAAACATAGTTATCCCATTCCGTTTCATCTCTTTGAAAGAGAGTTAGCCTCATAACTCACTTTCGAGGGATATTCCCCTTATTTTCATGTGTGTTCCTGGCCTGACTCTTAATGACTGACTTTGTGTCTCTCGGTAGCCCATTCCCAGTGGCCTTTTTCCTCATTTTATTTTAATCTCTGTATATGAACGGCAGCGTTCTAGCTGGAGCCAGTCTTTGGGCGCAGACGCAAAACCCCATGGAGCAGGAAAAACAGGCCAGAAATTTTCCACCTGAACTCCAGCTCTTACCCAGGGCTTTGGTCACGCAAAGAGCCGACGCGCTCGACTGCAGGACCAGAGGAGCCCTCAGCGGCCGGACGAAGGGCAAGCGGATCAGGATCGGGGCCAGATCCGGGCAGCCAGGACCTCGCCATCGGCATCTGCGGGCGCCGGCGCTGGATGCAGCCACTCCCACAGGTTATCCCGCTTTCTGGCACAAGGGCTCTGCCCCGGGAGCGCTGAGCGAGGGGTTGCAGCTGGCCAGAGCAGGGGCGGGCAGCTCCTAATGCTGATTTTATAGCATTAATGTGCACCTGTGTCGGTGGCCAACTGGCACCACGATCAGCCTAAAATGTGTGTGTAAGCCCCCTATTAAAAGAGGCATAAGAATTAGCGTGTATCAAACATGTCATTAGACACGTGCCTGGTAGACATAATGTAGGATAATGAATGTGATCACAGGAATAAATTAATAACTGAAAATATTTTTTATATGTATGCGCACTTAAAACAGGATAAGAACTAAGTGACACTTGTGTCACCAGTTTATAATTAAAATGCAGTGCTTGAATGAAAATGTAAGCTTCAATTAGCCAGCACGACCCCGCTTCCGGCTTTACTTCCCACTGAAAAGCAACGATAACAAGCTCACATTTATTATCAGAGTTTTTCCTGGAGCTGTGCACTGAAACATGCTCACATCTGAGCCCTTTCACTGAAGACATTTTTTCGCTTCAGCAGTTTGGCATGCCATACAAAGGCTCTCTGATTTTTAGTGATGTTCACCTCCTCTTACATAAAAATGTTTTCTGTGCATATTATTTGGTTTTAGTTAAAGTCCAGGTGCACGGGTTACTGAAGAACCAAAAGGATGGCTCATCACACAGCACAATGGGCAATTATTGCTGAGCTTCACTGTATTGCACAGACAAATCCTTTCTCGGAGCGCAGCGTTGTCGCTCTGAGAGAGAGAAAATACCTACGATCTAGCCCAAAGTGCTATAGGGGTAATAATAGATCCTCTGCTATCTGCTTTTCCCATTTAATTTTTAACTATCTCAAAGGATAGAGCTTCACTGTTTTGTTCAGAGATGCTATTTGTCGTTTTCATTTCACTGGTGGGAAGTTAATACCTATATAAAATATGAGGTCTTATGTGTTCCTGTTCTCATCCCAAGAGTCTTTCTAGTTGGGCTTTTGGTAAAATGGTTAAATAATTCTAATTAAATAATTAATGCCGTGCTGCCTCTTGGTTCCTGCCCATCTATGCAGTTTGGGTACCTGGCTCAGCGCTCCACACAAGGGGCAATGCCATCCGTCCACTTGAGATCCAGACCCTTGAGGTGCCATCTGGGAGCTGCTGGCAGCAACGGTGCCTTCCCAGGCACTGATCTTGCCAACGCCAAACGAAAATGGGAACCTTGCAGTGCAAGAGCTATTCGGGCTGAAGATGTCTGTCATGTCTTGAGGACATGAAGTAGGGGCTTGGTTGGGCATTTTCCACCCTTCAGATTCGTCCGTGAGCAGAGAAGGCTCCAGGAGCCGGAGCCCAGAACAGGGGATGCCCCTCTCAAGCAGTGCTTCAGGGAGCTGGTGAAAGGGCTGCGAGCCCTCACCAGCCCCAAAACGCCAACATGGAGCAGTCGAGCCGCAGAAAGTGTACTTGGGGAATATGTCCTCTCTGAGGGAGATGGGCTCAAATGTCCACACGGGTAGCCTTTGCAGTGCCCCCTACAATATTTTAAGCAATTTCTACAGGCAGAATTCTTGTAACGTCGGGGTGGATGTCAAGCCAGGATATCTCAGCTCGGAACAGATGTGTGCTCTTAGCTTTGGGCCAGGCAGCGACGTGCGGTGTGGTCAGAGCCCCCAGGGGCTCTTCAAGTTGTAAAAACTACAGACCTTCTGGTTTTTCACTGGTGCTATTCACATGGGACAGTGACCTCTCCAGAAAGCCTTTCCAAAAGCTTTCTGCAGCGCTCTCTCTCAATAGCATTTAATAACTACCCATGGAGAAAATTACACTCTATTTAAAAGGGAAAAAAAAAATCATTTTCAGTTTAACTCTGCTGACTTTGGTAGAATTACACCAAAAATGAGTTTTGTCTGATATCGTTTTCCATAATAATGTTCAGTAGCTGGGCTGAAAAAGCCTTTGGAAGGCAGATGAAACAAGTTCAAATGGTGAAATATTCTTTTAATTTTCCTTCGCACATGTTATTTTAGGTGTAGCTGGGAACGCAGCACTGCCCTTACGAGAGGCATCACTTTAAATATTTATACAGCATCAATATGTAGCCACCTTCATACGTTTTTAATGATAAGTTCCTTTCAAAATTAACCGTTAGGTAAGCCCGTTCTATAGCAGTCCCTGTTTTGCACTGCCTTTATGCTGCCCTTGGATTTTTATTTCTTTATTTTGTTGTGGAACAATGAAGATGTCAAGGCAAGGCCCAGGGGCACCGTGGAAATGGCATTCTTGGAGCACCCCTGCGGTTGCCATGGTGGACACACACACCGTGGCACATGGTGCTGCTCCGCACGGCGAGGGGACGGTAGCCCCGGCCCCGCTGCTGGCCTGGCTCACCGCTGGCACGACGGGGGCTCACCGCTGGCACGACCGGGGCTCACCGCTGGCACGACCTGGGCTCACCGCTGGCACAGCGGGGGCTCCTCTCCGTAACTGCAGCTCCCAGGACTGGGAGGGGAGAAATACTGAGGCAAAACCCAAGCAAAGAGGAGGAGGCGCTGCAGAGGGGCAGGGAGCAGCATCTCCTGTGAGAGGGC
>VZRU01018226.1:165915-189874 GCA_013398155.1 Pedionomus torquatus | reverse complement strand
CCCCAAAAAAAATAGAGATCCAGCCTATAGTCTGCATAAAGTCAGAGCATCTTCTTCTCTTCTGGGAGGCAAAGGTGCTGCATGCCGGCTCCAGAGCTGGTCACAGTGTGTCCTCGTTGTTTAAAGTGTGCAGGATTAAAGTGCACGTTTGAATGCACCCAGCCTTTCTTCCCGTGCTGTGGATTTCTGCTGCCCAGCTTGGTTTGCTGAGCTCTGAGCCTTCCTGCACTCCTTTGAGTCACTCCTTCCTTCACTCCTTCACCCTGCAATTGGAGCCATACAACACTGCTGCTCCCCAGCTCTTCTATCGTTAGCTCTCAAAACAATTTGCGAAAGAGATGCGTCTCATTACCCCTCGATATTCTTCTCGTTACCAGTTTTCCCACCCCAGTACGTGTGCGGTGCTGGAGCGGCAGTCAGCCTGGGCGCAGAGGCAGATGTGCTCTCTGCCTTCGCTCATTGCTGGGTGGGAAAACGCGGGTCTCTCAGCAGTGTCAGAATTAAAGCAAACACAGTAACGAGAAGCAGCTCAGGGCAGAGACACCCAAGAGTCAGGAACGGGGCAATTACTCAGCGAGATGTACTGCTGTTGGCACCACTGTCTTACTAAATCCCGGTGAGGGGATTAACATCTGACTGTAATTGTAATAATAAAATCCGACATGTATACAGCATTTTTCATCCTGAAGGATCCCAAAGCACTCAAGTAACTTAATTCCTTCAGCTGTCTCCTGGACTTTATAAACATGCTTCTTAATCATCCTGCAGCAGGCGAAGATGGCTTTGCTCTGGGCACGCTCATGTCACTTGGACAGGTCCCCCGTGGGAGAGGAGAGGCTCTCCAGGGTGCACTGGAGAAGGTTTCCCCTTTCGGAAGCAAGATCCCTGGAAAGTAGGGTTTGACACATCCCTGAGGTGGGGGAGGAGGAAGCATCAAGGTCTGCAGGAGGCTTGGAAGACCATCCCAGCCTTTCTAGCAGGCAGCCCAGGGTGGGCTGACTGCCCTGCTCTTGCGCTAGCTGGCACGAGAAGTTTCATTTGGTGTTCTGAACTTTTGAAGGGAGTGGGGCCAGAAATAAAGACAAGCACCTGGGTAGGAAAGCTAACGCTTAATTCTGCCTGCGGGGCTCACCGGCCAAAGGCTCCTTCTCTAGCCCCTTCCTATTCTCTTCTTTTCGGGACCAGAGGTACTGGGGCAAAATCCTATTTCTGGCTGTGTGCATGGACTAGGAGGCTGAGCAGTGCTACACATTCATATACCTCACTCTTACTGCTCTCCACGGGCACGCAGCCCAACGCACAATCTAGCCCTTAATTAAAGGATTTAAAGTTGGAAAGGGTACATATCACATACAGAAAAGCCTTATCAAAATAATTCAGCGTAAGAAGAAAGACGTGATGTTAAAGGCACCTTCTGAAGGCTAAAGAGGTTGCAAACTGCTTTTTCTTCTTTCCCTCATCTGGCATCCCTTTGTCATATAAAGAAGACCTGAAGAGATCTGAGGCAAAAGAAAAAGAGCATTTCTATTTCACATCTGAAATTTAGGCAGTGCCTACTCTGTTTTCACTGGAAGGATCCAAGAGCAAGAAAATTCCAAGTAGCAGAAAAACATCAGTGATGCTGCCTTAGTAACACCATTATTCAACTGACAAGGTTTTTTATCTTTTAGCTTGTTTTGGGCAACACTAATTTACGTCAAAGCCAGAGATAAAGATTCAGAGCAAAATTATCTCTGTTGCAAAGTCATCCCTGCTCCCTCAGCTATATGCATGAAAGCTTGAAATCCTCACCTTAAAACATGAAAGAGTCTTTTGCCCAATCCAGGAGAGCTGGAAGCCCATACTTGGAAACCTAGAAAGTGGGTGAAAGAGGAGAGGAGAGGAGAGGAGAGGAGGGAAGGGAAGGGAAGAGAAGAGAAGAGAAGAGGAGAGGAGAGAAGAGGAGAGGAGAGAAGAGGAGAGGAGAGAAGAGGAGAGGAGAGAAGAGGAGAGGAGAGAAGAGGAGAGGAGAGAAGAGGAGAGGAGAGAAGAGGAGAGGAGAGAAGAGGAGAGGAGAGAAGAGGAGAGGAGAGAAGAGGAGAGGAGAGAAGAGGAGAGGAGAGAAGAGGAGAGGAGAGAAGAGGAGAGGAGAGAAGAGGAGAGGAGAGAAGAGGAGAGGAGAGAAGAGGAGAGGAGAGAAGAGGAGAGGAGAGAAGAGGAGAGGAGAGAAGAGGAGAGGAGAGAAGAGGAGAGGAGAGAAGAGGAGAGGAGAGAAGAGGAGAGGAGAGAAGAGGAGAGGAGAGAAGAGGAGAGGAGAGAAGAGGAGAGGAGAGAAGAGGAGAGGAGAGAAGAGGAGAGGAGAGAAGAGGAGAGGAGAGAAGAGGAGAGGAGAGAAGAGGAGAGGAGAGAAGAGGAGAGGAGAGAAGAGGAGAGGAGAGAAGAGGAGAGGAGAGAAGAGGAGAGGAGAGAAGAGGAGAGGAGAGAAGAGGAGAGGAGAGAAGAGGAGAGGAGAGAAGAGGAGAGGAGAGAAGAGGAGAGGAGAGAAGAGGAGAGGAGAGAAGAGGAGAGGAGAGAAGAGGAGAGGAGAGAAGAGGAGAGGAGAGAAGAGGAGAGGAGAGAAGAGGAGAGGAGAGAAGAGGAGAGGAGAGAAGAGGAGAGGAGAGAAGAGGAGAGGAGAGAAGAGGAGAGGAGAGAAGAGGAGAGGAGAGAAGAGGAGAGGAGAGAAGAGGAGAGGAGAGAAGAGGAGAGGAGAGAACCCACCTCCCAGCTAAATGTTCTTTGTGTCTTTTTCTCTTTTGGGTTGTTCTATTGCGTTCCATTTGCTTGTTTAAGTTTTTCAGGCTGTCTTTATGCTTGAGAAATAATGATGATGGGCTGGCATGGCAAGTATGGGGAAAGGATTGGGTCTGACAAGACAAAAGCCCTAATCTTTACTTAAGGAACAAAAAAAAAAAAAAAAAAAAAAAACCAACACAAAAAACCCAACAACAGAAAAAAAAACCCAAAACCTAAATGATGGTGCACCAGGTTTTCATTAGAGATATGTTTATTTTCCAGTAGAAATACATTAGCCTGCTCTCGTCAGTGTGTCTAAAGGAGCGGTTCCCAAAGTATGCCATGGCAAGTGGTTGGCAGGGCTCCACGGCGCAGCCTCCCGCAGCAGCTCATGGGCTCACGGGTTCCCTGTGGTCTGCTGCGAGCAGGAGCAATTCAGAGGCTGAGAGTGGCTGGCTGACCCCAAAACCTGGTGAAGGCAAGGGAGAGAGCGAAGCCCATGCAGCCGCCTGGGGCTGGCTGTGGCTCGGCACACACCTCTGCGCAGCGGAGCTCAGGGACAGGACCCAGGTGTCCCCATGTGGCCAGGTTCCCCTGGGGTAAAAATGTCACCGTAACAATCAAATGAATGGGACACGGGGTCAGACAAGCACACACAGCAGTTTTCATTTTCACCAGAGAGCTAATTTCTGTAAGCTTTTCAGTAGTCCTGATATTAATGAAGTTAGTCACCAGCTTAGAGGCTTCTCTTCCCACTCCATCATGAGTGGAATGGGAAGAGAAATGGGATGGTAACAAAGGTGGCCCCAGCCACCTTCTGCTTTAGGGGCTTAAATCTGTGCAGGTCTGGTACCTGCCCTGTCCCCCCCGAGCTCCCTCCTCCACAGCCATGAGCCACTGGCCACGACAAAACCCCCTTGGCTGCCCAGCACTGCCCTTCCCCAGTGGGGCGGTGGGGGAGCATCTGGGAAAGGTCTCCTCTGAGAAGGCAGGCTAACAGCCCCCCAGAGAGACCTGACAGCTCCTGGGAGCTCAGCACAGCCCCAGCACTTACCCCGCACCAAGTTCAGATGTGCCAAAGAGCTGATGGGAAAGTAAAAACACCCCTGGAGCCCCAGGGAGGGGATTACTCGTGCCTTGGAAATACATTTTCTCTATACCAAGTAGGGTGTTTTTGCTATTCTGAGCTTTCTGGCATCCTTTTTTGTCCTTATCATTAGGTATTTTCTGCTTTTCAGGCTCTACGTGACTTTCTTCCTCTTGGCACCATGGTGCTGAGCCTTGTCCCTTGCTGCCTCACCCATTTATGATCCAAACTGGTTTTCTGCTGTGTTGCCTGGCCCTGTGGCTCCCCATTTTCTCTGCAGCTGTACTTGACAGTCCCCATCAGCTGCCTGGAGCTTGTCCTTCGATGTTTGCACTGCAGATGCCCATGCCAGTCTTGGCCACCTTGGTCTCCTACACCCCCAACACTGTCCACTGCAGCCCCCTATTACCCTGAGGTCCCTAAGAGCCCAGAAATGGCTCTACTGGTTCCAGTTAACAGTCTGCCCCAATCCTGGCACTTTTCCAGTAGTGCTGGATGTCCTAAATGCTTCCTAAAAACCTACCATATCGCCGTTAAATGTAAAGAAGTCCAAGGGGAGGGGCGTTCCCCCCTCTTCCCTTACAGCCTGGGGCTGATTGCCTCCAATTCACTGTGGCCTACAGCCCAGACAGCTGGGACAGGTGATGCCCAGGGTGATGGAGAAGACTGCACCCAGCAAAAGATTTGGTTGCTCTCAATGCGTTCATAATGAATGTAACACTGGCCACCTGATGGCCGCATTGACTGGGCTGGTGTCCTCTGCACAGCTCCGTCTGGGCAAGGTGTCAGCACTGCAGGAAGGAAGAAGAAGGGTACTTTCAATACAACCAGCAGCCGTTTTGTTGTTGCTCACCCTGTGAACATCCACATGCATTAGTTGTTGTGGTCCAGCGCTCGCAGGTGGGAGATCTCACCCTCCAACAAGGGAATTTGCAGAAGGAAAGTCCCCAGTGGAGCAGCTTGATCTTCCCGACCCCTCTCCTGCCCAAAGCACCCGCTGCACAGCCCAGGGGCTTGGCAGAAGCTGGGATGTCAGGATGGAGTCCTCGAAAACTTGCCAGGGTGAGCTCTTTTCTCCCAGGGGACCTGGAGAAATGCTCCTCAGCAGAAAGAGCAGGAATGATCCCTGGACACCTGCCAATATTAAAAAACAACAACACGGAGCTCTGAGATTTCTACCCGCTTGGCATACATCTGTCACCACATGTGTTGACACAGAGCAATGCTGCCACGTCATGTTGTACGTGGCAGTCGCTGTCAACACCCGTCCAAGGCAGAGGGAACTGCTCAGGGCAGCTATTTTTTGAAAATGTCCCCAATGAAAAGGGCTAGAGCATGCCTTGGGGACATGGCCCACCACTAAGGGTGGCCATGCCAGGGAGCAGCTCTGCCTCAGGGACTCCCGAGTTGCTCTCCAGGGACAACATGTTGCTGCCAGTGTAAACCAAACCCAAATGACCAGCCCCAGGCCAACCTGGAGACACAAGACTTGCCAAATTTGCTACCCCTTCCTTTCTGCTCTGCTAAGCCCTGCCTTTTGCCCTGTGCCACTGAAATGCAGGAAGACCTGACAGCTGGTAATGGGAGGTCTTACCATGCAGATGAAGGGGACAAGCCACAGCCCTGCACAGTGAACCCAACCATGAGGAATCTTCTCCAGCTGCAGCCGGACCAAAAATCCATCTACAGCCCATCCCCAGTGCATTCCCCACACAATTCTTCGTGCAAACATCCGTCCTTCAGCAAACACCGTTGGAGGACACACTTTCCTTGTGCTGCCCCTTCTGGCCTACCCCAGGCTCTGGGTTAAGTTCTCCTTCCCATACAGCCCTTGCAGGTTGGGTCCCAGCTTGGTCCCCTTCCCCAACCAACGTGCTCCAGGCTCTCACCTAGGTGCAAGCCCATTTCCCAAGAGGATGAGCTAGAGGCCAAAAGGAGTACCACGGTGATGATGTTCCCCAGGACGTGGATTTGTGGCTGTAATTGATGTATGACGGAGGGACCCAAGAGAGGTCCAGCTTAGGTGGCAGCCAGGACAGAGCTGCTGACCCTCCTGGGACACATAGGGAAAGCCTGAGCACTTCAGTCCCCTGCACTTGGCTCCACAGGGGTTGAAGTGCTGCTGTGCCAGCTGATGTACTGCTAGCCCAGGACACCTTCATGCTGAGGCTCCAGGAGACCTGGGTGACCTGCCACACAGCAGCCCAGCTCTTCTCTGCAGCCTGGCACCCAACACACACACACCATCCTCCCCTGGCAAAGGGGCTGTCTCATGGGAGTTGCAATGAAGCCAAAGGTGCACGGACAATTTTTTTTCCATCCTCTTGGCTTTATTATCTTCAAGTTGTTTTTTTTTTAATATTCACAGATTTTCTATCTTCTTTGATTTTTTCAGCTTCAGGTGTTACCCGGGTGTGTAACCTCAGGAGTCAGAGACTTGCACCCATAACCACGCTGTGCTGCTGCCATGCCCACGGGACTCAGAGGGTGGCTTGTGCCCCTCTCTCCAGCACACTGCAGGGTCTTGGAGCACCTTGCTCCGGGCTCATGCACCAGCACAGCCTTTGCTGGGTTATTCTTAGAGAGCCACTCCAACCCGGTTATCAGCTTTGAGGAGCTACATCCCAGAGACTCACCCAAGAAGAGGCATCTCCTCTTGCTAGCTCTGCCTATCCCTATCGTGAGCATCAGAGAAGATCAGGGCTAGGAGGGTTGGACAGCTTAAATCACCAGGAGTAAAGGAACCTCAGTGCCTTTGAAGAGCTGGGCCCATCGCCCACTAAGCTGAGGTCTGTGGAGGTCAGAGCGATCCTAGGAGCGTGCGGGCAAGGTTTAATACTGCCAAAGCCTGCACAAGAGGCAAGGGCTAGTCAGAGAGAAGGTCCATGGTTTTGCTTCCTCTTGTTTCATGTAGGTCTGGGAGGGACATTTCTCACTGCAGTGACATGGGTCCCAGCCCAAGAGAAGCTAATGGAATGCAGCAGGAGGTATGGGCTAACACAGGAGGGAAAATGGGATCCTGTGTCAGCATGTGGCCTTGTGTTTACCTTGAAGAAGACAGTTTTGCTGTGGAGCTCTCCCACCTACCTCTCCTTCCAATCCCTACCTCTGCACCAGGGTGTGAGCAGAGTCGGCTCAGCAGCAGCTCCAGGACAAATTCCTTTTGTCTTCAAAGGCCAGGGAACCCATGGACTGGGCTGAGCTTAGCCCCTGAGAGTGATTAGCACTGAGAGTGATTAGCACTGAGCTGCCCTGTACACTGACATAGCCTGTCCCAAAACCAGGAGGGGCAGAGCAGGGGTGCTGGTGTCCAGGTGATTCTCCTCATGGAAGAGATTTCTTTTCACCCTGGAACATTTCATCAGGTCCCGTGGACTTATGCACCTTCAGGTTCATAAGTCCACGGGACCAGATGAAATCCATCCACGGGTCCTGAAAGAGCTAGCAGAACAAGTTGTTAAGATGCTTTCCATCATATTTCAGAAATAGTGGTAATCTGGCAAAATTCCCGCAGATTGGAAAAAGGGGAACATAACCACAATATTCAAAAAAGGGAAAAAAGAGGACCCAGGAGACTCTAGGCCAGTCAGTTTCACCTCTGTGCCTGGCAAGATCATGGAGCAGGTCCTCCTGGAATCTTTGCTAAGACACATGGAAAATAAGGAGGTGATTGGAGACAACCAGCGTGGCTTCACCAAGGGCAAATTTGATAGCCTTCTGTGATACTGCCACAAACTTGGTTGACAAAGGTAGAGCAATGGACGTCATCTACCTGGACTTATGCAAAGCGTTTGATACTGTCCCTCATGACATCCTAGACTCCAAATTGGAAAGTCATGTGTTCGATGAATGGACCACTCTGTGGATAGAGAATTGGCTGGCTGGCTGCACTCAAAGAGTTGTGGTCAACGGCTCAATGTCCAAGTGGCGGCTGGTGACGAGTGGTGTCCTTCAAGTACTGGGACCAATGCTATTTAACATTTTTGTTGGAGACACAGACAGTGGGATAGAATGCACCCTCGGCAAGTTTGCCAATGACACCAAGCTCAACGGTATGGTTGACATGCTGGAGGGAAGGGATGCCATCCAGAGGGACCTGGACAGGCTGGAGGACTGGGTTAATGCAAATCACATGAAGTTCAACCAAGCCAAGGGCAGGGTCCTGGACCTGGGATGTGGCAATCCTAGGCACAAATACAGTTTGGGCAGTGAATGGCTGGAGAGCAGCCCTGAGGAAAAGGACTTGGGAGTGCTTGTGGATGAGAAGCTCAAAATGAGCTGGCAGTGTGCGCTGGCAACCCAGAAAGCCAACCGTATCCTGGGCTGCATCAAAAGAAGCGTGACCAGCAGGTCACAGGAGGTGATTCTCCTCCGAGACCCCACCTGGAGTGCTGTGTCCAGCTCTGGAGTTGTCCACATAGAAAGGACATGGATCTGTTGGAATGGGTCCAGCAGAGGGCCATGAAGATGATTAGAGGGATGGAGCACCTCTCCTGAGAAGATAGACTGAGGGAGCTGGGGTTGTTCAGCCTGGAGAAGGGAAGGCTCTGGGGAAACCCTATGTCAGCCTTCCAGTATCTGAGGGGAGCTATAGGAGAGCAGGAGAGGGACTCTTTGTCAGGGAATAGAGCAATAGGACGAGGGGTAATTGTTTTAAATTGAGAGAGGGGAGATTTAGATTGGATATTAGGAAGAAATTCTTTGCTGTGAGGGTGTTGAGGCACTGGAACAGGTTGCCCAGAGAAGCTGTGGCTGCCCCATCCCTGGAGGGGTTCAAGGCCAGGCTGGATGGGGCTTGGAGCAACCTGCTTTAGTGGGAGGTTAATCCCCCAATCCCAATCCAATCCCCCTGCCTGTCCATGGCAGGGGGATTGGAACTGGATGATCTTTGACGTCCCTTCCAACTCTAACCATTCTATTATTCTGTGATTCTATAACACTTCATGAATGGTCATACAGGGGACCCTGATGCCAGCTCAGAGCATCCCCCATGGCTCATTGCTGGAGGCTGCCCCAGCTCTGAGCTGTAGCCTCTCAGCCGGCTGCCTCCCGCCTCCCCTTCTCTTCCACAGCCCTTTCACTGGGCAGCTGGGAAATGTGCTGCTGCAGATGCTCCACCTAGCATTTCTCCCTCCAGTCTGCAAATTCAGTTTATTTCAGCCACAGAAGACAAGGTTATACAGTTGACAAAGATCTTTCTAATACAAGACACATAGCAGCACCCCAGCTTTCCTGAGTGCAGTCTGGAATCCCTGCTACTTGGTTCAAAACCTGCAGGAACTCCCCCTTTCCAGCTTTCCATAGGTTTTGCTCAACCCCCTGGGGGAGTTTATATTGCACCTATGCAGCTTTCCCTCAGCTGTATCCTGCCCAGTGTATTTGTTTTCTCTTGATTCAGTTCCAGCCTTACTTGTCCCTAAGATGCTGTGGAGATGTTGGGAGATAAACACGGGGCCGGGTGACTCAGGGACCCCGTGGGAAGGGAGCAGGGAGCCAGGGGGCGGGTGCCAAATCCTCCCTAAATTCCTGTTTGAAAAAGCCTGTCTGTGAATAAATAATTCAACATAATAACGTCATTTCTGAGCGGTTGTCACTCTCCCTGCAGATCCTGAGGAGTGTGAAGCCCAGGAGGAAGGCAGCTGTTGCAGAGTGGAGGGCAGGAGCATCCCGGAGCACGGCCCATGGAGGACAGGCAGGAGCAGGCAGGGGGGGGCTGGCAGGAGCAGCAGTGTCTACGAAATGCTCATCATCCAAAGCCCTCTCCAGCTCCGGGTGGTTTGGAGGGGGGCTCCGGCTCTGCGTTCAGGGCCTGTTTCACAGGGCTGAGGCATGGCCAGGATTCATCCCTCCCCAGGGCTCGGTCTGTGCCTCTTGCGCCACAGCCTGAGCTGGGCTTTGCCGCCCTCCCCAGGGACACACCGCATGATTCGCAGGGGCGAGAACCTGAGAAGGCGTTTGCATTTTGCCCACATTTTCCCGGTTATTCGGGACCCTTCAGTCTAGTCGCTTGCTTATTTTTTTAAAGCAATGAAAGAGATTTCCCAAATCCAGCCGGCTCTAAGATTACACACAGGCAGAGACACCATCAGTCTCTGTCAGTCATTCCCTCTGGCCAGAGCGTTAGCGGCAAAGGAGTTCAAATGCAGAAGTGGTGGAGCCCAGCCTGGCTCCTGCTCTCCTTCCCATCCCCAGCAGCCCTTTGTGGGTGCAAGGAGCTGTTGCTCTGNCCCCCCCCCCGCCCTCCAAGCCCATGCAAATGCTCGCAAAAGATGCTGCGCAACTAGGATTCACATCCAGAAGCTCGTGGGTCTTTTATCAGCCCTGGAAGGGACCACAAAGGGAGCGAGAGAAATGCTCTTGGTACAGCTGACACTTTGACATGTCCTTTGTCCTTATGGACCTTTCAGAGGGCAGCAGCAAAGAAGCAGCAGAGGGAAGGAATAATATTGAGCCAGGGAGAGCTGTGAAATGTCGGCTCCAGTGTGAGGATGGGCTCTTCAGAGACTTTTCTTCCAGGTGATAAATCCCTCTTGTTCATGCCGTCTGGGCTGGACCCTCTGTGGACTATGGGCTCCACCAGGAGAAACAGTGATTTCTTCATCAAAAATTGGTGAATAAACCCAAAGCCTTGTATCATCACACTTGGAGCCCTCTGAACATGGGGTCTCATTTGGGGACAGAAGCTGGCAGGCAGAGAGGGCAGCACCTGCCTGTGTGGTGGCCAGGGGAGGAGAGGAAGCCCCAGCACCGTGTAGGTTCCTGCCACCATTCCTCAGCAGGCAGGGTTTCCCCCGTACCCCGTGTTTCAGTGGGCAATGGAGGTGACAATCGTGCAGCCCCTGCCCATGGACCCGGCTGCTGCAGGGTGCTGTGGGGACCAGGACAGGTCACCGTAGAGGGGACACAAGCACCAGCTGCAACAGGCTGGGAGCGCACTGGGGAGGGCCAACTGTTAACGCACCCTCGCAACCGGGCTTTGCCTCAGCTTCTGCACAGGGCGCCCAGATCCGCTTCACCAATGAGGCAGAAACATCCACAGGAATGATTTCATTTTTCTACGTCTAAATGAAACTTTTCCAGACTTTTCCTTTTCCCCAGAGGAAACTGTTTCCTTAATTTGATCTAAATTCAGGACAAGCCATGATTGCTCTGAACCTGCCTTTAATGAAAAAAACATTCAACTATCCAACTGAAATATTTCATTCAGTGCCATCCAGACCTTCCTTCTCCAGCACCTGGCTGCCTGCAGGGAATGAGCAGTTTGGCCAGCAAAGGTGGGGAAGGGGTACGAGGAGGTGACCTCTTATGGTGTTGCATCTGGAGCTTGTGCCAGCAGGGCAGACATCTGAAGGCAGGGTGGTGTGGATGGGAAAGGCACAAGCTCCTGGCTGGAGAGGAGTGAGGAAGGCAGCACTTGCTGCATCCTGCCCTTCCCTCCACGCTGATGTGAAGCCCAGACCTGAAGTTGCTCCAGGTCACAGCAGGGACTTGGCGGTTTTTGCCTAGCGAGTGAGTGATTTATTGACCTTCTGTGCCAAAGGACGTTCCTCATTATTCAAGTCAAGTTGAATTATCCAACTCAACTTAGAGTGGTGCTTCTTGGTGCCTTCAGACACCCACAGTCCTTGTTCCATCACTTCCTGGTCACCACCAGGGCTCCTGCTGTGCTCTTGCACTCTTGACTCCTGCACAGAGCCAGAAGCAATAATAGCACAAATAAGAAAGAAGATGAATCTAACTCTTGCACCTGTGCCAGGAGGTGTGTAGCACTGACTGGGACCTGGCTGGAGACTGGCTGTACTGAAGCCTCACTGGAGCCAGGCTTTGTGGACATGCTGAATGGGATAATCTACTAAAATCAAATATCTTTTTCCGCAGTCCATCATCTGTCTGTCATGTTTTGTAACTCTTCAGCTTGGCTGGAAAGATTTGGACACTGTTTACTCTAAGCCTTACTTTTCATATGTTGGCATGCCCCCTGTGCTCACAAGAGAATTAAATTAGATATTCTAGGTAGCAATGTTAAAGAGGAGCTTCTACATCAGTGTTCATCAACCCCTGAGGGTTCCCATTGCTGGAAACTTCAAGGCAGCCCCACTCCAGGGCAATGTGGCAGGAGATCATAGAATGGTCTAGGCTGGAAGGGACCTCCAAAGGTCATCTAGTCCAACCTCCCCACAGTCACAGGGACACCCCCAACTAGACCAGGTTGCCCAGGGCCTCATCGAGTCTCACCTTGAATATCTCCAGGGAAGGGGCCTCAACCACCCCCCTGGGCAATCCAGTGCTCTACCACCCTCACAGTAAAGGTGCTCCAGTTTTCCCCCACTGCAGCTCTGCTAAACTCTGGTGCAGGCTCCAGTGCTGCCTCAGCCCTTCCACTTCACTTGTGACCATGCTTTGCTCCATGCCCTCACTCCCATCTCATACATCCACCCACTCCTTGCTCCAGGCTTCATGCCTCTCCCCGGTGGCATGAGCTGCCCAAGGAACTTCAGTGCCCACAAACCCTTTGAGATCATGCTCCTTGGCCCCATATGGGTGGTCTCTTAGATCCTCTACCCGTTGCAGCAGTCTGGTGAGGAACATCACCTGGTCCAGCCCCTCCATCCCTGCTGGGCGAAGGCATCCTGTTCCCCTTAAACTCCCCGTGGTTTTCACCAAGGTCAGCCTTGGCTGCCTGCCTCCAAAGGCTCCTCCAGCTAAAAGGACACCAGTCACGGGAGTCACAGCATTTCGCTGACTAATTTCCACTGGCATCAGGAAGCTGAGGTTACAAGGAGAAGTTATGAATGAAACGAGCTGGCCCTGGGTTCCACGCAGACCAAAGGCATTACTATCCTACGCGACATGTAATTAAATTGTGGACCTCATCGCCACAGGATGCCGCGCAGGCCAAAAATACACATGGCTTTGAAATGAGATTAGACAAATTCACGGAGGGCAGACTCTGCGGTGGCTATTCCATGGGATGGCGTGCATACCGCTCCTGGCTCAGGAAGTCGCTAAGGCATCAATTGCTAGAAAATGGAAGGGTATTGCAAGGGCAGCTCGCCTGCCTCTATCTGCCTGCAATTTGTCATCATCGCTGGCTGGGACCGAGCTACCTCAGCTGACCCGGGACCCGCTGCAGCCGCTCTGCTGCTCTCTGCAGCTGCAGTCACAGCTGCCTTGTGCAAAGGATGGCACCCTGCAGAGCAGCTGGAGTTTTGGGGACCCCGGCACTCTGCCTTGTCTCAGCCATGTGTTCTCCTGCTTCACCTCACCTCACCCTCTGAGCAGCCTCTCACAAATCAACCCTCTGAAACCAGGGCTCAAAACCCTCCTCATCGCACATGACCACCCAGGGATGCTGCTGCTGTAAGGTTAGCAGTTTCTAGCCCTCTGTGCTCGGACTCATTCACAAGCCCATGAATCCTTTGGGGTTTGTCCTTTCTCTGCACAGTGAGGACCTCCTGGGACGGATGGGCACCAAGCCTAATCCCCAGCTTGCTCTCTCTGCCTGCCCAGCCAGTAGTGGTACTACTGAGCATCTACTCTTCCCGACATCCAGCAATAAAACATCTATCTCTGCAGGCGTGATACCACCCGCTCCATGGTGCTCCTGGTGCGGAACTGATGCCTGATGCTCTGTCAGTGCACCTGGCAAGATCCCAGGGCAGCTCACCCAGCTGTGCCATGGTCACAGCAGTGGGCAACCACTTCACACTGCAACATGTGCCCTGGGGTCACACCACTGCCTGCCTCCAGCCCTGTGAGTCTCAGGACCTGCACACCCCAGGGCTTTCTCCAGACTCTCTCCTCCCTCTTCTTCCTCAGAGCTCTCTCCTGTTTCCTACACCCTGGAGGTTTTTCACATCCACTGGACCATGGTGGGCTCAGTTTCAGGAGTCTCTCTCTCTGCCCTGAGCTCCCTTGGCTGGAGTCTTTGCTCTTGACCCTGTTTACTCTGTATCTCAGCAGCATCCCCTTCTAAGGACTCCACAGTTTAGTTCCACGCTGTGTTGGACACTAATGCCTTGTCAGTGTACCCATCACTCCACAGTCCAGGGCTCCTCTGATGCCTTCATCTTTCACAGAATTACAGAATCACAAAATGATATGGGGTTGGAATGGACTTCTGGAGATCACCCGGTCCAATCTCCTGCCAAAGAAGGTCCACCCAGAGCAGGTTACACAGGACTGTGTCCAGGCAGAGTTTGAATGTCTCCAGAGATGGAGACTCCACTGCCTCTCTGGGCAGCCTCTTCCAGGGCTCTGCCACCCTCAAAATGAAGAAGATTGTCTTCATGTTGAAATGTAACTTCTTATGTACGAGTTTGTGCCTGTTCCCTCTTGTCCTCTCACTGGGCATTACTGAAAAAAGACTGGCCCCATCCTCCTGACACCCACCCTTGATGTATTTATAGGTGTGATCAGATCCCCACTCAGTCTTCTCTTCTCCAAACTAAAAAGTCTCAAGTCCCTCAGCCTTTCCTCCTAAGAGAGATGCTCCAGGCTCCTCATCATCTTTGTATTCCTCTGCTATTCTCTCTCCAGCAGTTCCCTGTCCTTCCTGAACTGGGGAGCTCAGAATTGGACCCAGTGCTCCAGATGTGGCCTCCCCAGGGCAGAGCAGAGGGGCAGGATGACCTCCCTCCACCTGCTGGTCACACTCTTCTTGATGCGCCCCAGGATGCCACTGTCCTTGGCCACCAGGGCCCATGGCTGGCTCATGGTCATCCTGTTGTCCACCAGGACTCCCAGGTCTTTTTCCTCACAGCTGCTCTCCAGCAGGTCCCTCCCAACCTGTCTTGGTGCAGGACCCTACACTTACTTGTCCCTGTTGAACCTCATCAAGTTCTATTGTCGCTTTGGTCTAGTTCAGGATGCTGGGCAGGGAGTCTGGGAGCGGGCACTGTGCGGACTGGACTTTGCTGCTGGTGATTACAGGGCACTGATGCTCGTGGCTCAAACCAGTTTGCCCAGTTGGGCATGGCCACGGTGCCATGCGTGTGGGCAGGCTGGTGCGTGGGATGGGGCAGAGCCATGGTGTGCAGCCTCCTTTCTGAGGGGTTTCTTTCCCTCATGCACAAGCATGAAGGGTGATCCCTCACGGAAGGAGAAGGAATAAAATTCTGGTAAAGATTTTGACTTCGGGATTTGGTTTTGGTTTTTTGATAAATCATCAGGAAAAAAAAAAGATGAGAAATTAATAAGACACTGTCTTGAGAAGTAAGCCCCAAAGCCTGGAGGAGCTGATGAAGGAGCTGTGGGGAGAATGCCGTTTCTTTCTATAAAACCCAGGAGAGGGACCATGCGCACGCTGAACCCTGTTTTATGCGCATTGTTCTGGAGACACAAAGTGTTCCCAAGTTAAAGAGGTGGCAGTTAGAGAAGTGTGGTTTGTGAGTCTCGGTGAAAACATCCAGCACTGAAGGAACTGGGCTGTTACGACCAGCAATCGGGTGGCCTGCACATGCTTGCACTGCTCACAGGCTCGTCCTCTCCTGCTGCCCCGTCACACTGCCTGCACACCGCCAGCCTGAGCACGGGGGGGGCCTCCAGCCACTGTGCCAAGGCGTTAAAAGCAGGGAGGGTGTAAGTGGTGTAAGCGGAGGAGCAGCACTGGCAAGATCCAAGAGACCTGGAGCAGGTCCGCACTCCTCAAACCTGGCTTGCACGTTCCAGGCAGGTGACCGAGCTGTGGGGACTGAAGCTGAATGCAGCTTAGCACATTGGTTGCCACCTCCCCACCCCACCCAGGTGTCATGGGCAGCCTGAACTTTGGAAAACTTTTAGCTGAAATAAAGCAGGGTCAGAGCTGCTGGAGCAGTTGTTGGCCGACGAACATGAGTGATGGCAAGAGCCGTATGGCCCTTCCTGGGAACAGTTTTCCCTGCTCTTCTCTTTCTGCACAAGTTATTTTGAAGTGGGAGAGGTAAGTCTCTGGCACCCAAGGGGCAGGAGAGCAGTGCCAAAGCTGTAATAACAAAGCAGATGCCAAGATAAGAGCAGGGCCATGCACACACGATGCTTGCAGTGCAGGAGCATCTCAGGCTCTGAGTGTTGGTAGGACAACAGGGGCAGCCTTGGTTGAGTTATCGGAACAGATGAAAATCAGGGAAAGTGGCTAACATGTTTTGCTGCTCTCTTCTACCCTTCAGTTGCTCTTTTTTGTTTGGTGTTTGTTTGTTTGTTTTTTTTTTTTTTTTTTTTTTTTCTTTCCGTTTTTGTTTTGGTGTTTTTCTGGGTTTTTTATTGGTTGGTGGGTGGGTTTGGTTGGTTCTTTTCTTTTCTTTTCTTTTCTTTTCTTTTCTTTTCTTTTCTTTTCTTTTCTTTTCTTTTCTTTTCTTTTCTTTTCTTTTCTTTTCTTTTCTTTTTTCTTTTCTTTTCTTGACTTTTAATTTACTTCACTAAAAAATAACATAAGTAAATCGATCCTCTCAGCACCTCTGCAAGCCTATGCGCTTTCTGGGGCTCTGCTCACCCGTCTCCTGCCTCATCTCCATCCTGCCTTTCCCCATTACATGCTTCCCTCTCGTCCTCCCTCCCGTCCCTCCTCCTGCCGCCTGCATCCTTCCAGCCCTACCCGGCCGCCCTGCCCCTCTCCGGGCTGCGGGCTCTGCACGCCCGCCCCTGCCCCCTTCCCAGGCCCGGAGGTACAAATGATTAGATTTTCAGCCCAATTAAGGCAGGCTGTCTCCTGGCTGGGACAGAAAAGGTTGGCTCTGGAAGGTGGGAAACAAGCTTTGACAGGTCCTGGCGTCCCCAGCGCCCTCCGATGGCTCTGCCTGCTGGGCTCCTTTGTGCTGCTCCAGGAGCGGGGCCAGGGCTCAGCTGGGGGTGCGGGAGGGTCTCCTCTCGCCCCTCCTTTTCCCCAGCCCAGCAAAAAGAATAGCTAATTAAGAGGTCTAAACACAGGCAAAGCTAATTCCCTATTCAGAGCTCTGACGGGCAGCGTGAGGGAGGGGGAAGGCAGGCGGTGAGCTGGAGATCGAGGCATCATCTTCTGCAAGAGCCGAGGACCTGGGGCAGCGGGTTAACCCTCTCCTCCCTGCCCTCCGGGGTGGTTGAGCCAGGCGACACACATCCTCCCGTGCCCCTCATGAAACAGGGCAAGGCCCTGAGGTCCCCCACAGCAGGGATGCTCAGCCACACATGCTGCCAGTCCTGCTTGGCAGCGCTGTCCTCACCCTGGGCTGGCTCCATCTCAGCCAGGCTCTGCGAAAAGCTTCTGCTGTGGATTTTCCACCCCCATCGCCTTGCCCTACCACACATGGGTAGCATCAAAGGGCCTTGTATTCCACAGCACCATGTCATCCCTGTGTGTGAGCCCCTGGACAGCCTCTCTGTCCCTGTGTCAGTGCTGTACCCATGAGCCCATGGCTGTTTGTTCCTGATCTGAGCCTTGAGCCATGAGCAGCCTCCCAAGGCAGCTGGGGATGGCTGAAAAACTCAGCTTCCCACTTGTGCCTGGATCCCACAACCCAGGGTCCACCTCCACAAGAGGCTGTTACACCATGGAGTGACCATGGCTGCCCATCCAGTCCAGTCCAGTCCAGTCCCAGCCTGGCCCTTGGGAGGCTCCTGCTCACCCTGCCCAGCACAGGGAGGCTGTAAGGAGGGCATGTGGCCTCCCCCTGCTTCCCACAGCATGACCTGAGACCGGCACAAGCACCCTTACCGAGGTCCAAGTGGTCAGGCTTTGGGGAAGTGGAAATGAAAAATGGAGTCTGCTGGAAGGTGAGGCTGCACTGGAAGCAGAGCCAGGCACCTTGGCTGGCCCAAGGGGATGCTGCTGGGAATTGATTTTATAGAATCTTAGAATTATTAACGTTGGAAGTAACCTTAAAGGTCATCTAGTTCCAACCCTCTGCCCTCGGCAGGGACACTTCCCACCAGAACAGTTCGCTTCAAGCCCTGTCCAAGCTGGTCTCAAACCCCTCCAGGGACGGGGCAGCCACAGCTTCTCTGGGCAACCTGGGCCAGAGTCTCATCACCTTCACAGTAAAGGATTTCTTTCTAGTAGCTAATCTAAACCTCCCCTCTTTCAGTTTAAAACGGATTCCCCTTGTCCTATCACTCCATTCCCTGACAAAGAGTCCCTCCCCATTTTTCCTGTAGGCCCAGTTTAATTACTGGAGGGCTGGTAGAATTTGCTTTGCTTTAAACAAAAGGAACCACATCCACCCAAATGACGTGGAGGTGCACGCAGAGAGGTGCAGCACCCCTCAGCACCTGTGCTGGGCATCACCTAAATGTCACTGTAGGGAGCATATGGCCCTTCATTTTCTATGTGCACAGATCAACCTGTTTCTGCAGCAGCTTCCCGAGCAGCCCTGGGGCAGGCTCAGACCCCTGCACGGCCTGTGCCCGCTCTGCAGCCAGCATTGGGCAAAGCCTGGAGACTGCCCCCGAGTTCCCACACAGAGCACAGGGGCACGGGCAGGAGCAGGATTGCCCACACCACCTAAAAGTCTTCCAGAAAAGTCTTGGTTCCTGCACTCTGTGGGAGCTGAGCTTCCTGCAGACTGAGGCTCCCACTGGACTAAAAGTGTCCTCAAACAGGTGAAAGAGGAGATGGCAGATAGCCTGTGGATCACAGCTACTTCTGCCTGCAGTAATACCTCTCTCCTCTCCCTCCAGCTCCTGCCTGACATGTCTGGGTTCACATTCAAGTGAGGATATCCCGGTTCCAGGTATCCTTGGCTTCAGTCACCCGGCCTCCTACTCCAGAGGCTGGACACTCACCCAGTATGGACCAGCAAACCTTTTCCTCTTCAGGACAGCATCAATTCATGCCAAGGATCTGGTTACCTGGTCCTAAAATCCAGCTGCTTTTCTTAGATCCCAGTGTCCTCTACTGTACATGGTACACTTAGCAGCCCCTTTTTCTCTGCACATAGTTAGCCAGGGCACCCCGTGGCCATCAGCCCATGCATGGTGCATGTTGCAGCAGGGTGATGTCTCTCCTGCAAGCAGGGCTGCCTGCTGCCTGCTGAGTCTCTCCTTCCTAGGTAGCACCTGGACCCACAGAACACAGACAGGGTCTTCTGTGTCCCTACTGACACAGGGTGCTGATGCCCTCTGCATTGGCATCGAGTCCCACGGGTGATGGCAGGTGATGAACATGCAGCCCCAGCCCATCACCTCCTCCAGAGGTTATCTATGGAGGCATGAGTGAATTCAATGATAATTAGCCTCCCGGCATGAATCACTGCCCTATTGGGACTGATGGGTGATGCCAAAGAACAATCCAAAAGCCTTTGGCTGCCGGAGAGCTGGGAACATTCTGCCCAAACTGTGGTTAGGAGGAGACTGGAGTCTCCAGAGCTTCCCAGCCTGTCGGCGGCTGACTGGCCTCTCCCTGCCTGGGAGCAGCCATGCTTCGTCCTCCCTGGCTGGGTCTCCAGAGGAGCTGGAAGCAGCCAAGGGCTGATGCAGGATGTGCAAAGGGTGTCCCAGGGCCATCTGAAGGACACGGTGGAAGCAGGACTCTGCTCTGAGCAGCAGACCAGACTCCAGTGGTTGTTTGCTTCACAACCAACTCACGCTTCCTACCACATGCTGGTGCCCAGCAAGCCAGCATGTTTAGAGCCTGCTGCAGGCTCCTATTCCTGCCCAGCTTTTCTCCCATGAGCTTCCAGTAGCTTCCAGGATTCTCTATTGAAAAAAAGCTCAGCATGGTCTTGCCTTGCCTTTAAGTGAAGCATGGATTGCAATGGTGCTCATCTTTTCTGGAGGAAGCCCTCACCTAGTGAGGGTTGAGCAATCAGGTCTTATAGGACTATCGATCATGGTTTCTTCTACTACAAGTTATATTTACCGGCACCACACAAGATAATGTCCACACTGGGCCATGTGCCCCACACACAGACAGAAGAGGGGCTGCTGTAAATCTCCTTCACCCCAAGGAGACCAGACAGTTAGGGGGCAGGGGGATAATCCCAGCTTTCTATTTTTCATTGAAACTGAATTATTTTCTTTAAAAGAAACTGGGGGGAAACCATGAAAAAATCTGGAGAACTTCCATGAGGCTTTACAATGTCATGACTTTCAAAAAGATGCTGCAGAAAATATTAGCAGCCAAATGCCTTCATACTGCCGGAGATGGCCCTGGGTGACATCACGTCTTGAAACCTTTGGGTGACTTGACCTGAAGCAGGAAGAGGAATTCAGAAAAGAAGCAGAAATGCCAACACCAACCAATATCTCAAACCCAGCTTCCCCCGGGCCAGCCAAGGTGTCCAGCTGGCCAAGGGGAGCTGGGCACCCCCATCCCTGGCTGAAGGATGCGTCTGCTGAAGGGGACGATGTGGGAAGTGGGAAGGGATGCTCAGGGCCCCTCAACAGAAACAGCCCTCTTCCTGCTCGGGCTCCATGGTGTGGCCATTTCCTTGGTCTGGGCCCCAATTAAAAGAGCCAAATGGAAAGGGCCAGAGAAAAAGAGTGAAAGAAACAACATTTCCTGCCTGAGGAGATTAACTCTCCAAATTACATGTGAACAGAGGGGGAGGCGAGAGGGGAAAAGGAAACCCAGCTTCCACCCCAATAAAAGCCAGTTCATTTAATAAAGGAGGAGCGAGGAGGGGGAAGGTGGCTGAAAGAAAATGAGGCTGGGGGGTGTGGAATTAGCCTTGTCAAACAAGGGGCTTTGCTGTCCCAGAACTACTTCTTTATTGTTCCAATTTTTCATGCTTACTTAGCTCTCAATGCCGCACAAGACAACAGCTCATTATCGGGGCGGGGGGGGGGACGGGATGGACACGGCTGCGGCAGTGCTGAGAAGGGGAAGGGAAATAAAATTTTTAAAAAAGGAGTCCTTTCCCTGGGGCTTTGGCCTCTCCCCCCCACGAGGAGCCGCAGACGTCGGGGCTGGGAGGAGCAGGGCATTGCCGAGTCAGGAAAAAGGGTTTTCCACAACCTTTGGCACCAGCTCTGGGACAAAAGCAGCTGACCCTGAAATGCCATCGTATAGCCTGGGAAGGGGGAAGAAGGGATGAATGACGGTGACATGGAGGGCTCCCCATCTCCTTGATGCTCCCAAAACCTGTCCCAGTGGCTGCTGAGGGAAGAGGGGCTGAAACGGGGCCGAGGCAGGCGGGAGCACGGGGACAAAGCCCCCTCTGCCCCTTGGCCAGGCTGTCGCGTCCTTACGGATCCGCCAGCCAAGGCACATCTGTGGCATCATTGTCTATTAAACAACATCTGCTCTAATGCTGGAAAGCGACTTCCAGCCTCCTCCCCGGGCTCCTTGTTTGTTTTCTCCCCAGGATTTTCCTGATCAGATTGGCTTGGCTCACAAAGCCAAACTCACACCAGAAAGGGTATCAGGATGTTTGTGGGCAGGAAGGTTACGCTCCATATTAGTGATGCTGCCTTATAAAGCCCTGTTTGCAGAGGCTCATAACTCTCTGAAAAATGCTCCCTTTTAGGATCAGATGGCTGGGATGGCTTTAAGAGCTAGCTCCATGGAACTGATGCTTTCCACCAAGTCACCTCCTGGCCACACTTTTTGCTTCCACCCACAAGATCGGCACTGGGGAGAGGGCCAGGTGGAGGCTGAGGGATGGAGAAGCATTGCCTCGGCCGGGGGGAAGAGCAGCTATGGCCAGGCTGGGTGGTTTTCTGTAGCCCTCGGTAGAGATCCAGGGAACAAGAGGGCAGACTGACCTTCCAGATTACTATCAGTTGGCGGTTTCAGCCACCAGCCAAGAGGTGGCAGCCATAGAAGACCAGTTAGGGACACTCCTGGGCCATGAGGAGCAGTGACAGCTCCAATTAGGACTTTCTTGACACCTGCAATGGATTGAGGGATTATTTTGTGTTTTTTTAAATGTGTTCAGCTGCCTACCAACTATTCATAGCTTAATCAACCACGGGATGACCAAGTGCTCTACACTGAAGTTGGTCATGAACACTGAGACCCAGCAGTGCCATTGTACCCCATAAAAGCTGTGGAAGGCTTCCATATATGAAGATACTGGGCATGGAGACAATTTGTACCTGCATTTGCACACTACAGGTTGGGTCACTGTTTCTCAGTGGGAGATGGTTAACCCTTCCAAAACAAAAGCCTCTGCAAAAGCTGATGGATGTTGTCCAAGAGTGAAGCCAAAATGCTCTACCATTCTCCCTAGTCTGCTTGAGTTTTCCAATGACTGGATGCAGCTCCTACTTGGGAAGCTGCATCTCTGGTGACATCTGTTCTGGAGGCAAGAGGAGTGAGGGTCCCTCAGAACCTTAAACTTCAGGCTGTTTCCCCTTTACCAGTGCCTGGTTCCACCAGGGAAAGAAAAGTCGCAGAAGCTGTACATCATTTTTAGTGACCAGGAAACCTTTGTAGCCTAAGAACTGTAGCCTGATGGACCAACTCCAAATCCACCCTGGCTATGGCAGAGGGTGCACCTGAGCTGTGGACACCACCAGATCCCCTTGCTCTGTGACAAGGGCTGACCTTGGCTGCCTAGTTCAGAACAAGCCCTGCTCTCATAGAACTCTGATAGGAACCCTGGAAATTTCTCAACTATTCAAAACCAGCTCCTTTTCTCCAAAAAACTGAGGCATGCCTCACTTGGAGAGCTGCATACCATCCCTCCCACCATGGCAGCCACAGTGTGCAGCAACCTCCTACTATGGCTGTAAGCCTGGGGAAAGCCCACCTGATTTGCAAGCTCTGAGGGGGTGGCTGCAGTGTTATAACCCTGGAGTCACTCCGAAGTGTCCTAGGTCTTTTTATGTTCAGGACTACTATCCCAGCACCCTCCCAAACCTGAGCAGCTGCAAACCCTTCTTCTGAGAGAACAAACAGGGAGTAAACTGGGCAACCAATGTCACAGGGTCATGCACTGGAACACCTGGATCGCTTTTCTCATTGATCCCAGCAGCACAGTGCTTGGCTTGTGACAGCAGCTCTGTGACAGCCCATGAGGGATGTGGCAAACAGTTTGATTCAGCTGGAAGTGCTGGAGCTTTACCTGACAGAGGTTGTATTGGCCCTTCTTGCCCACCTGCAACTGGGCTATGCACAGGTTGCCCAGGTAGGCTGGGGCTCTCAGTCCAAGCCCTGGCACCCAGCTCAGGACAAGGGTGTCTGAGGGCAGAATTATTATCTGTGAAGTCCAGTCCCACTGGATCAGCCCATCCTGTCCTGCCTGCAGCCTCCCCAACCCTTGGAGACCTCCCAGTCACCGAATTGGAGGGCTGCAGCTAGGCTGATGCTTGGGCAAGCCCAGCAGCAGGTGCTCAATGGAAAGAAATCACAGCCCCTTGGTAGGATGCTTGGCTTGAGGCAGGCCAGACAGACAGACGGATTACATCAAAAGCCTAAAGCCAGGCTGACACCACACACCACTGCTCAAAACCTTGCAGGGTGATAACCCCAACCTCTCCATGAAAAACTGCCCCTCTGTGAGTTCTCCCATCCCTGCTCAGGTGTGCTGAGCCGCGCTGAGCTCCAGAGATGCATGGTCACTCCCACTTGGGCACAGCTTGGGCTTGTGCCCATCTGCCCAGGGACTGGCACCTCCTTTTCTCCCGGCTCTTTCCCCTCTGCACTCTCCTCCCTCGGCTTTGCCTTCAAACAGTAAGGAACAAATTCCAGGGATTTTGCCTGGGGGCCCAGGGAGTGGGGATGCGAGCTGGTCTCCATCTGACTGCGACCGAGTCTCTCCCCCTCACTGGAAATTGAAAGCAGAAGCCGTGGAGCGGTGACAAAAATCTGCATTACGTTATGGCAACTGGATTTTTATTTTTTTTTTTGAAGATTTTATAATACATCGTTTTGAAACTCTGCCAGTGATCATCATCAAAGTGAGAGGAGCGCCTTAGAAAGAACAATGGTGGCGGAGGGTGGGGGTGAGCAGGGTGGCTGGGTATTGATGTGTAATCCTTTTNTTTTTTTTTTTTATTTTTTTTTTTTTTTTCCTGAAGCACAGATACAATTTAGGATGGTAACGGCAGCCAGTAATACCAGAGCTCTAGATAGAGGCGCTGGATTGCATTAGGGCCGCGCCGCAGTTAACCCCCCCGTGGCTGCCTGCCGCTGCCCCCGCAGCCCCGGTCCCAGGAGGGCAGGCGCGGGGCCGGGGGGGACCGGGAAAGGCAACAGGGGCCAAAACAGAAGCTCAGGAGAGA
>VZRU01018226.1:146495-158562 GCA_013398155.1 Pedionomus torquatus | reverse complement strand
CGAGTGCACCTCGGTCTGTCCCCCCACCCAGCCCCCACACAGCCCTCCGGCTGGTCCAGCTCCTAACCCCCTCAGCTCTGTCCCCTGGCCCCAAGTCCCAGCTCAAATCACACATGTACCCCCCCCATCCCTATTCCTCCTTGTCCTTCCTATCCCCTCAGCCTGGCTTGATCCTTCTTGAGCCCTGTCCCTCCCCATACCCGCGCTGCTCCTCCCAAGCTGCCCATCCTCTCCCATCACCCTCCCAAGACAGGGGCAGCTGGGCAGAGGTACCATTCTTATGGCCAAGGCACTGCCCAAGGGCAGTTGGAACCTAAGGAACACAACAGAATCCTGCTGAGGGAAATCTTCCCCAGTCCCAGTAAGGCCCTGGGAAGGAGGATCCTATGAGATAGCTCTCCTTGGATGGAGGATCCCAGTGAAGTAGGTCTCCTTGGATGGTGTATTCCAGTCAAGTATCTCCCATTGCATGGAGGTCTCTCCAAGGGAGCTGCACGTGGCCCAAGCGGGTTGGCCATGCTGGAGAGTCCTGCAGCACTCTCTACTCCCAGCCTCTCTACCCTGTTCTCCGCCCTGTCCAGCATCCCTTGGCTCCCTCTGGGCATCAGTGGATCCTCAGGAGGTAGGGGGTTTCATCCACTCGGGTCTGTGCCACCGTGGGGTCTCTGAGCACAGCCTTCTGCAGGCAGGGGCCTGAGGAGTTCTACATGGAGCACCCCTCTGCCAACTGCTCTTTCACCTGCAAAACCCAAGCATTTTTCTGAAGTTATTTGTGAAATGGTGCGTGGAGGACACGTGGGAGGAGCACATCCCCCACAAAGCTGGACCAGTTCAGCTCTCATACATGGGGTCTTGCCACCAGGTACCTTGGGCAGGGGGATTGCAAACCTCGCTGGAGAGCAATCAGAGATTCTGCTCACCAAGGAACTTCACCTCCAGAGTCCTGTGGAAGCAAACCACTTGTCATTTGGTTCCCAAGGGGCCCTGCCATGGCCATCCAAGGGACCTAAGGGCTGAGAGCCTCTCTCCACTGCCCCACAGCTCTAAGATCACAAGGGGATCCCCTCTTCCACCTCAGTATCAAGAGGTGGTTCTCGAAGCCTAGGGGAGCACTTGGTTTTCACAGCTCCTCTTTAAACAGAGGTGTTTGAATGTGATGCTTTGGTTTGTGTTTTGGCACATCTTCAACAGTGCCTCTTTGCTCCTTTTCCTGCAGGAGACCTCTCGGCACAGCGCTGCTGGCCATCACCCATGCATCCCTCTGCATGCCTCTTCCCCTGGTCACCAGAAGAGCCAGGGGCCCCTGCCTGCCTTTGGCCTTGCTTACCCCCTGGCGTCACATCTGCTCCTGCCTCCAACATAGCATCTGGGTGTTTCCAGCTCCTTTCCCTGCCCAGGGCTGGTGCTGCAGAAGATCTGGTGCAGGTCTAGAGCTCTGATCTTCCTCCATGCTGGCTGCATGGAAACATTGTTCTCCAAGTCCAGGGGAAGGCAGATTCTTGTTGGTGGCTCTTCACCAGGTGGTGGATTCAATCTCTTTCAGAGGGCTGGGGCATGGCCAGAGGGACTCCATATCCTATTGGGAGCTTGTTCATGGTGAGAAAAAAACCCTGCTAGCAGACTTGTACCATCAAGCACCGAGAAGCTCTGCAAAGCGTCCAAGCCATCTCCACACCCCACTCCCCTTCTCAGGTTCTTAATCACCTCCAAGAGGAGACCCAAAGCCTACGGCAGCATCTGATGAGCTGAGGGAGGAGTACATGTGAGGAGCCGTGTGCAGGAGCAGGTAACACTCAGCTGGTCCTTGGCACGGCCGGGAGGAATGTTCTGCCAGTGCACTGCAGTCCCATGAGGACATGGGCTGCTGGCAAACCCGCCCAGCCCCTCGGAGCTGTTAGCAGGGTCTGGACTTGCCAAGGACTCATCCTGCTCCTGATTCGATGAGATACCAACTGCACAGACAGCTGGGCTGAGCTCCTTCACCCTCTCCTGCTCCGCTCGTCACTGGAGCCTTCTCTGTCTAGCAGCTCCTGACACCTACACCGCCCTCCTGAAGGCTCGCCATGATTTTGCCCGGGGCTGCCTGTCTCCTCCATCCTTCTCCTCAGGGAACAAGGGACAATCCACATGCCACAGGGCCAGGAGGGGCAGCCTGGGAGCGTGGTGAAGTGAGATGCTTGCCAGGGGCCAGCACGACTTCACCTTGTATGGAGGAGATGGCTGGGAAGCGGTTAACACTTTGGTACTGGATTGATTTCTCCTGGAAGGAAGGAAGTGTCCTCACGCAGAAAAAATGCAGAAATAACAGGGTTGGGGTTTGTTGTGTGGGTTTTTTTTGTTGTTGTTTGTTTTTTAAAAATAGCTATTCTTTTTTTCCAGCCATCTGTGCCATTTGCAGCTGATGGGAGCAGGGACGGTGCTGGATGGGGGGAATCATTTGGGATTGGGACCGATATTACATTTACAGTGTACAAAACAAGAGAGGACATCTGTCCCCAGTGGAGTATTACGCACAGATCCAGGATTTTAGTATTGTGCTCACGTCCAGTGCTATCATTACAGATGCACAGAGTGGAGATGGTCATGCACAACAGCCCTGTGATCCCTCCTTCTTGCCGTCTTCCTCGTCTACAATCCACCATGGTTCCCCTTGCCTGTGGGTTGCTCCTGCTAGTCCAGACCTTTGAGTGATTTCCTACCACAATGCTCTCCTTCCAGCCTTCCCCCATCCCTTTTCCTGCACGTTGATGCTGCTGGGGAGCAGCACCCGAGCAGCAGTCAGGAGCGTGGCACCGCCTGGGCCAAAAGCCGGTCCTTCTCAGCTCTCTATGAAGCCAGCCATGGAGAACATCTCCCTTTGCAGATGCAGGGTGTCCCAGCCTCTTTCAGGAGCAGTCCTCGGAGAGTGCAGACTCATCCTTCATCCAGATAAGATGTCATTACAGATGGCATCATTCCAAGTGCTAGTCACAGACACCTTCTAAAAACCTCCTAAGCCCTCTTTAGTGAGCCTGGTCACTGGTGGTGCTCCTTGTCAGCAGCAACGGAGCATTTCTGTCATCAGCCAGGCATAAAACCTGCCAAGCTTGTTGGCAGGAGAGGGTTTGGGCACTCCACTGGTGTGGGGCAGCAGAGCCACTTGCTGGGGAACCGCTGCTGGGAACATCCCTATGGAGCTCCTGTGCTGGAGCAAGGGTGTGGGATGGGAGGAGGCTGCTCCTGCCAAAACTTGGTTGTACCAGGAAGACAGCAATGCTGAGAGGAACCTGTGGTCAGGATGTCCTTGGGCACAGCCCTGGCACTCACACAGAGGCCAGCAGTCCCGGCCGGGCCCCTGCTAGCCCTGCCACATGCCTAGAGCTCGCTGGGCAGGCATCTTTGCCAAATGCTTCAATAAAACCTTGAGCACTATGTCAGCTTTTGCTTTTGGCATGTCCTTCTCCTCACTTTCCTGGTTATTTCTGGAAATATTTAAGGCCAGGCTGGATGGGGCTCAGAGCAACCTGGTCTAGTGGGAGGTGTCCCTGCCCATGGCAGGGGGGTTGGAACTCGGTGATCTTCAAGGTCCCTTCCAACTCTAACCATTCTATGATTCTATGATTCTATTTCCAATGGTGTAATTGCCCATGCAGTATTTTCAGTCCCACCAAAAGAACTCGTTTAAGTTGTTAGTGAATATTCAAATGAAGCAAGATGCTGCTCTGCTGGCTGAAGCAAGAGAGGACCCAGTGGTGTGCAATGTGCACAGTGTGAGGACTTGAATGAAGAAAGGAACTGGGGAATGTGGTTCTCCTGGAGAGGTCTCAAGTCTCTCGCTCCAGCCCTTGACTTTGGAGGCAGATGTTGGGTGGGAGAGGGGCAGGTGGTAGATGAACCATGGGAGGAAAAAGAGGGAGTTGAGGGAGCAGAGCAACCCACATTAATTATATTACCTATATATAAATGTGAGAGCTTTCACTTGCTGGCTGGAGGTTTGTTTGCCTTCCAGAGCCAGCAAAGGGGATCAGATGTGGTCAGGAGAAGAGGCAGTGATGGCAGGGCAGAGAGGACTACCACTGGCTGGGAGAATCTGCTCTTACAGCAGGTAAGTGAGTGTGTGCCCCATGGTTCATTATAAGACCTTCAGGCAATTAAGCTCACTTGTCTTGGGGCTTTGGAGGAGAGAAGCACCCAACTGGTGGCTACGTCCCATGATTTATAATACCTCTGATAGTTCCAGCCCATTAATAAAACACGCAGTTGGCCATGAAAGGCACATCTGCCTATTTTAAAGGCTATAATAATGGATAAAGCTCTGACACATGGATTTCTGTAAGAAAACTAGCACTGTAAATAGCATTCCAAAATGATGTATTCCATCAAATTCAATGGGACAGTTATTGTATGCTAATTAAATACTACTGAACTATTCAACGGTTGGATGGTGAATAGAGACCCGATTTTAGAAAGCCACACAGCTCCTCAGAACACCCACAGACTCCCAAAGCTTTTAGCCCTGTCCCGAGCCTGCAGCCTGCTCTGATAACAGGCTGAGGACAGGCAGAGCAGAAGCTATTGCAGGGTAAGTGACCTGTACTTCAGGAGCTCTGGGAACATCTGCAGTGCTCTCTCTGGGTGGTTAAATGATCTCAAATGAGGTTTATGGATCCTGTCTCCTGGAAGTGAGACCATCAGGAGCATAACTTGCCACAGTTACTCTTTATCTCTTGGGAGAAGAGCTCCACACTCTCTTTGTCCATACCTTTTCCCCCTTCCTGGGATGATCTCCTGGTTGCGCTGCTTTACAAGATTTTCTTCGCTTTAATTCACCTGAGCCAACCTTGCTTTGCCTGTCGGAAGTATGTGTCGTGCCCTCCAACCAGTGCAGACCCATTTCCACCCAGGCTACAAACAAGAAAGTGCATGAAAAAGTGCCAACAGCAACAACAGGTCCAATATTTGCCAAGGAAATACTTGTCAAGGAGAACTGTGTTAAAAGAGATGGGTTTTGCCCCAGCTCTAAGCTGGCCCCCTTGGGGCTCAAGATGTTCACTGGCAGGGCCAGAGAGCCCCGGGGGCATTCCCAGGAGCGGTGCCATGCTCCAGAATCCCACGGGAAACCCTCCTGCAGACCGCGGTGCTGCGGCAGATCAGCTCTCAGCCTGCGGGGCTTCCTCCTCCTCCTCGGCCCTTTGCACAAACAGCCAGGCCAAAAGCTAATGAAGTAGAGACAGACAGACAGACAAACAGAGGTATTTCCAAGTCTTCACTGGTGTCTGACATTATAACCTAATAAGTGGGATTTCGTTCCACCCAGCACCTCGGTCCGGGAGCTTTTGCACGATCTAGCCCGGCACCGCCAAGCTCTCTGTATAAGAGCAGTGTATTGATAAAGCCTGTGGACACTTTCAAGTCTGCTAAAAAGATGTTTCGAGGTGACAGATCTTAAGCAACACACAGAGCTGAGCGCTGCTCTGCTCTCCACACCCTTCCCCGCTGCCAGGGGAAAGCAGCCACTATCAGCGATAGCTGGATCCAATTTATTAGGCGCTTCGAGGAGACATTCATCAGGAAAGGAGATAAATAATCTTCAGATGGAACAATTAAATTTAATTGCCTGAAGATTATTTGTCTCCTTCCCTGATGATTGTCTCTGCTGAGCGCCTTATAAATTGGATCCAGCTATCGGCAATATTAACTGCATTTCCCCTCAAGACTGGCCCAGCCACCCAGACCAAAACACTGGGCTCAGAATAAACTTTCACTGTTACGCATCGAAACTGAGCTTGCCTCAATGCTCGTGGGTGTCTTTTTTCTTGCAGATAGACAAGTCCGTGGTCTAGGTGGCTGGGTTTTCTGGTCCCCCGTGAGTGCATCCAGAGCTCAGCAGTGCCTCTCCTGCTCTGCCAGCTTCGTGGCAGTGGTGTCCTGCTTGGCAAAGGCTTGAGGAGGGACACGGTGAGCCCTGAGATGGACTGTGCAAAGCTTCAGTGAGCTGGATTTCATTGCAGCTGGAGAAATGAAGAATGGAGGTGGTGGGATCCGTAGAACGCTACAGAGCAGCAGGAGCTGCTGCAGGAGTGTGATCGTGATGGCTGCTAGAGAAATGGTGATGGGGCCACAGCTCAGACTGAAGAGACCCTCAGCACGTGTGTGGGCTCGTTAATGCCTGTCCTAGTCAGTTGGCCAGCTCAAGGGCCAGCAAAGTGTGAGAGCGTGGCTTTTCCACCTAGAGGCAGAGCCAGGGTAGCCACCATGTTCATGTTACTCCACTCCAGGACCAAAGCTGGAACCTCTTCAACAGCCCAGGAGCCACTGACTCCCTCCTCTGTATACGTCTGAAGTCTGGAAAATATCTTAAATATGGAAGAGGAAAGGGAGGGGTTTGATCCTCAGCTGGTGTAAATCAGCCGAGCTCCATTGACGTTGCTGGATGATTACTGAAGACTTATGTCCTCTGACCCCAAAAATTTCTAGGGAGGGAGGTAATGACTGCGGAGCATTCCAGTGTTGCAAGAGATCTTCCTGCAGCCTGACTGGGGGGAAGCTGTAACTCCAGGGGCTGGGAAGTGCAGGGATAAATGTCTCCATGAAGAATGGGGAGAAAATGCCCCAAGATTCCCAGCTCTGAGTCCCAGTTGGAAGGCAAGCTGGAAATTGGAGAGGCTGGGCTGCAGGGACCATGTACCATGGGGAGCTCTCATCCTCCCGCACCTTTCTGAGTGTGGAGGATGGACAGCTCTGGATCTGAGCACCATGATATCCTGCTCTCAGCCTGCCTCTCAGCAGCAGTGGAGTCTAACGTGTCTACCAGGCTGGACTGAGCTCAGCTCCGCTGGTACCCACTCTGGATGGTGGGAGCTCGCTCCACATCATCCACCCCACTTGCCTTGGGAGAACCTTGGTCTGTCGGTGGTCACCAAGAGCCATGGGCGACGCAACCCTCCGCTCAAACGCTGCCGATCCTCTGACAGACGAGCTGCGTCCAGACGTCCCCGCGCGAAAGGCAGCGTTTGGTGGTGCGGGCCGGGTGCCAGCGCTGTGTGCTCCTTCCTGTGAGCAGCGCAGAAGAGACCCTGGAATCAACATGTTTACTGACAGACTCCTGCTCTGTTGGCCTGGATTTCTAAGGAAATGAAGCTTGTGCAATCACATTGTCTGGGGGTGTCTGTTCCTAATAACTTCTCAGTCCACCAGCCAATTCCAATCCAATCTGACAGAGGGGGAGAGGTCTCAATACACCGCATCCTCCCAAGGTACGCTGGATGCCTAGCTGGGGTGCAGGTAACTTGGACCAGGCAAGGAACGGAAGCATCTTCATTGACAAGTCATGGAGAAGAGCAAGAAGGTCACGGCTGGCTGCCAGTAGGTAACCCACAGCCCCACTGGGAAGAGGACCTCACCAGCAGCATCCAGAGCTGGACACGCACCATCAGCTAGGAGAAACATGCGTGTCCGGAAGGATGTGAGCTCCAGCTACGCAGGGCCTGGCGCTGCCTGCAGTTAGTGCATGTCTGGGCAGAGGAGGACAGAGTCTGCAGCGAAGCCATGGCTGCCAGAACGTGTGGAACCGAGCGCTGAAAAGCCTCCAGCTCCCTGAAGCGCTGGGGCTGAGGGATGCTCAGCCGGAAGGCGTGGGCTCCCAGTGGGCAGAAGTCTCCCTTCCGCTGGGGACGGGCGCTTCCAGGAGCAGAACCGTGCCCTGGGAGCCTGGCCAGGCGGAGCAGGACCCCCAGCCGCCCCACGTCACGTCACATCTTGCTTCAGTCTGGACAGGATCTGGACAGCAGCGCCTTGTTTCTCCTCTCGTTGATGCTGGTTTAATTTGCTGAAGGCGTTCGATGGTGCACATGGTCTCTCCAGCTCAGTCCTGCCAGTAATATGAGCTTAGCAGAGCTGGAGAAGACTTTTTTTTAAGCGCCTATACAAACATGATTTGTTTTGTAATAACTCTTCTTCTGTTCTGTTTTGAAGGGGATGATGGCTCTGGGATCTGAGGGGCTCAGAGACAGCTCAGAGCAGCTCAAATTCCTCCCCACGTGCTATCAATTAACGTCTTCATTAAACACCCAGATCAAAGCCGCTTCCAGCCAGAGCATGACGGCGCAACAGAGCTTGGCTTTGTGAAGTCACCCGCAATTGGTGACAAATCAAAAGGGGCTTGGTTTGTCCTGTACCAGCCACAGATGGAAACAAGAGAAAACTGCCAATGGAGGGAGGTGAGTGTCCTTCCTGGGCTCCTCCAAGCCATGGCGAAGGATGAGGGATCTGCTGCATGTGCACTTGGTGCAAAAGGCACTCCCTGCAGTGGTGGATCACCAACCCTTGCCCAGCAGCCTGCTCACAGGCCAAATTTCTGGTCAAACAAGCGCCAAGGGCAAGTCTCCAGTAGACTTCATTGAGACTTGGCCTTGAGTTAACCTAGCAAAGCAGGAGGGCTGGGAAAATCATCTGGAAGGAAACACCAGCACAAAACTGTCCATTTGGGTGTTTCCTAGAGACTCTCCAATGTATCTTCTATTTCTATTTCACTTAACCTATGGGCACACAGGAACCCTGACCCCTGGCAGTGTATAAACTGCTTGTCTGCACCATGTACATCCTTATACCCCCAGATCAGCAAGGGACCATGACCTTCTGCTAGCCTGGCTCCATCTCTGCCTGCCATGACAGCAACGGCACCAGCTGGCCCTGAGATGGTCAATCCCACATCTGAGACCTTGTACAAATATTTGTGCTTCATCCTGGTGTAAAAAGGTGTGTTTCCGCCTACAATCAAAACACAAAATGTGGGGTTTAAAACCCTTTGCAGTTTGGGTGCGTGGTTAATCCATGCTCGGTGCTCAGCCTGGAGCAGAGAGACTGCAGACCGGACAGGGTCTTCCCCTTCCATAGTACTTCAGTAGACACCAGGAAACCAGAACTTCTTGGGAAGAATTGTCTGGGTTGGAAGGGAGTTTTAAGATCATCTAGTCACAACCATCAACCTAACTCTGATAAAAACCATCACTAAACCATGTCACTAAACACCATGTCCACCCGGCTTTTAAATACCTCCAGGGTGTTGGTTGATGCCTCAACCACTTCCCTGGGCAGCTCATTCCAATGCTTAATAACCCTTTCCATGTAAAAAATTCTCCTAAAATCCAATGACAGCATTTAGATTCTGATTCATCCACCTTGACTTCAGGTACCTCACAGCACTTGGTTCCACCATGCAGGCAGGCCATCCACCTCTCTCTTCCCACCCTCCATCCCGGTCCAAGAGTTCTGGGTCTGGGTACCACCTCCTCACTGCAGTTTCTCACTGGGTGCTGTGATGGGCAGGGTGGCAGGAGCAGGCAGCCCCTGTGAGAGTGGGCAGCCAGGCAAGGCCAGGGCTTGCCCACCAGCCTGGTGGTGTGAGCCACGCTCACATTTTACCCCCGCTGATCGCAGAGTGCAACAGTGGGACCCTGGAGCATTCTCCTTTCTTGCTTCTGTGCCCAAACACACCTGGTATTTGTGATTCCTCGGCCAAGTGCCACTTGAGGGATGTTTTCTTTAAAGATACGTGGATCTAGAGCTAGTTGGTCATTTCCCGCATATTTTAGGGTAAATTTAGTCAAATTTTACGCCTGGTTTCAGCTTTCTGCTGTCATTACAGGGTAAACTGTGGTCAGGGTGAAAATCCAGCCTGCACACAGGTGTTGCTGAGCTGTTGTACTAAAGTCTCCACCCCATGACCTGCTGAGCTTTGCATCCATGAGTGGTGCTGCAGGACATTGGGCTGGGTTTGTTCTTAATGTAGATCAATGAACTGGGAGTATTGCTTATGAAGGAGCAGGAACAGCAGTGCTGGGTCCGGGAAGAGCACAACACTTGGGGAGGTAACATCTCCCAGTGCGTTCTCCTCCAACACCCCCTGTAAACCACAGCAAATGCTGGTGTTCCTTCCCAGGACGCTACACCCCTCTCCTCTTTCTCCAGGAGAGAGAGGGTGGCCACGGACTCAAAGAGGTGGCTATGGACCCAAATGAGGTGGCCACATCCCTAAAAGAGGCGGTCAGGGACCCAAAAGAGGTGGCCGTGTCCCCAAACAGGTGGCCACGGCCCTAAAATTGGTGGCCACGGCCCCAAAAGAGGTGGGTATGGACCCAAAAGAGGTGGCCACAGTCCCAAAAGAGGTGGTCACGGCCCCAAAAGAGGTGGTCAGGGACTCAAAAGAGGTGGCCACATCCCTAAAAGAGGTGGCCACGGACCCAAAAGAGGTGGGTATGGACCCAAATGAGGTGGCCACGGCCCCAAAAGAGGTGGGTATGGACCCAAATGAGGTGGCCACGGCCCCAAAAGAGGTGGGTATGGACCCAAATGAGGTGGCCACGGCCCCAAAAGAGGTGGGTATGGACCCAAATGAGGTGGCCACGGCCCCAAAAGAGGTGGGTATGGACCCAAATGAGGTGGCCACGGCCCCAAAAGAGGTGGGTATGGACCCAAATGAGGTGGCCACGGCCCCAAAAGAGGTGGGTATGGACCCAAATGAGGTGGCCACGGCCCCAAAAGAGGTGGGTATGGACCCAAATGAGGTGGCCACGGCCCCAAAAGAGGTGGGTATGGACCCAAATGAGGTGGCCACGGCCCCAAAAGAGGTGGGTATGGACCCAAATGAGGTGGCCACGGCCCCAAAAGAGGTGGGTATGGACCCAAATGAGGTGGCCACGGCCCCAAAAGAGGTGGGTATGGACCCAAATGAGGTGGCCACGGCCCCAAAAGAGGTGGGTATGGACCCAAATGAGGTGGCCACGGCCCCAAAAGAGGTGGGTATGGACCCAAATGAGGTGGCCACGGCCCCAAAAGAGGTGGGTATGGACCCAAATGAGGTGGCCACGGCCCCAAAAGAGGTGGGTATGGACCCAAATGAGGTGGCCACGGCCCCAAAAGAGGTGGGTATGGACCCAAATGAGGTGGCCACGGCCCCAAAAGAGGTGGGTATGGACCCAAATGAGGTGGCCACGGCCCCAAAAGAGGTGGGTATGGACCCAAATGAGGTGGCCACGGCCCCAAAAGAGGTGGGTATGGACCCAAATGAGGTGGCCACGGCCCCAAAAGAGGTGGGTATGGACCCAAATGAGGTGGCCACGGCCCCAAAAGAGGTGGGGATGGACCCAAAAGAGGTGGCCACAGTCCCAAAAGAGGTGGTCACGGCCCCAAAAGAGGTGGTCAGGGACCCAAAGGAGGTGGCCATGGACCCAAAAGAGGTGGTCAGGGAGCACAGTCGGGAGCTTTGTGGCACAGCTCTCCATGACCTTGGTGGAAGCCCCTAGCGTATTTAATTTCCAGTTTTGAAGCGTTGTTGGAAACTTTCTTAAGGGAAAATGCTGGGAATCAACTGATACCACCATGGTGACGAGCCCTCCACAACTGCAAGCAGCAGCTGTGATGTTGGCCTGCACAGTGCTGCGCTGTGGTTTGGATGTGGCCGGCACCACATGGGGTTTTGGGGGAAGACTGGAATGTGGTTGGCTCAGGAGCAGCGCCTGCCACTGTTTCTGCCGCAGCAAAACGCTCCTGCCATCCTGGGCATCCAGCTCCAGCTCGGGATTTCCCAGGGATGAGGCAGGTGAAAAGCAGGGACCGGCTGGCTGATGCCCAGCAAGGAGCTGGTTGCTCTGCTCTCAGCCAGGGGCCAGAGCTCCTGCTGCTCATCACCCCATTTCATGGCAAGCCTAGGAATGTGGTCCAGCAGCTCAAAAGCAGTCAAAGAAGAGGAAAAGTGGTCTTTTGTCGCTATCTTAATCTACAGATCAAATCCAGCTCCTTCAGGACAAATGTGTTCGTGTCTCCAAAGGTTCTTAGAAGCCTGAGTCAGCAAAACCCATGCTCAGCTTTGTGTGGTTTGCAGTCTATCGGATTAAGCTGGAGCTTGAGGGTATAACCATACAAAAGCTGATGTTTTAACACATCATCTGATGGGCTTTTTCTTTTTACTTCCCACCAAAAATGCTGGTTAGGCTGTAATAAAACTGTGCAAAATAGACTGTTGGTTTCAACAAATGGTATCTTCCAAAATTCTGGAGTTAGAACAAGCTTGTAGATATTCACACTGGCC
>VZRU01018226.1:115878-140168 GCA_013398155.1 Pedionomus torquatus | reverse complement strand
ATTGAGGCAGCTGCTAAAGGGGCATCAGCAACATGGGCCTCACCTTGCCACGGACCCCCGGCCTCACACCTCACTGGCTGCCGTTTGCTTGAAAGCGCTTGTGCCAGCTGTGATCCAGCTGTGAGCTCTCACTGCCTCCCATGCTCTTCTCCTGGTGTTCTTCCCTCGGGGGAGGCTGCAGGACCGGATCGATGCATTTAACTGCAGGCACTTGGGCCCTACAGCCATCGGGTTTCCAACACTGTGTGGAGGTGACTGCCTTCCCATACCAAAGCTTATTCGACCATCTTACAGAGCAACGAAGATGAGAAAAACATTTTTAACTTGCACTTCGCACCCACACATGTAATTTGCACAATAATGCAAACCTCCACCGAGTGGAAAGCATCCCATTAAATGCTCCCTTGAAATCAGGGCTAATTTGGGTATGATTAATGGCACCAAGCCTAGTTAGAGGTCCGTAAGTAGTGGTGTTCCCCAGGGGACAGCACCGGGTCCAGTCCTGTTCAATATATTCATCGATGACCTGGATGAGGGGACAGAGTGCAGCCTCAGCAAGTTTGCTCCTGACACAAAGCTGGGAGGGGTGGCTGACACAGCAGAAGGATGTGTTGCCATTCAGCGTGGACAGCCTGGAGAGTTGGGCAGAGAGAAACCTTATGAACTTCAACAAGGGCAAGTGAGGGTTCCTGCACATTGGGCAGAATAACCCCATGCCCCAGTACAGCTTGGGGCTGATCTGCTGGAGAACAGCTCTGTAGAGAGGGACTTGGGAGTCCTGGTGGATAAAAAGTTGCCCAAGAGCCAGCAATGTGCCCTTGGGGCCAAGGACAATGTTCTCCTGGAGAGCATTAAAAAGAGCATGGCCAGCAGGTGGAGGAGGATCATCCCTCCGCTCTGCCCTGCCCTGGTGAGGCCCCATCTGGAACACTGGGGCCAGTTCTGAGCTCCTCAAGAAGGACAGGGAGCGGCTGAAGAAGTTACAGCAAAGGACTACAAAGATCATGAGGGGACTAGAACATCTCTCTGATGAGGAAAGCTTGAGGGACTTGGGTCTGTTTAGTCTGGAGGAAAGAAGACTGAGGAGGGATCTGATCAACACTTATAAATACTTAAAGGATGGGTGTCAGGAGGATGCTGCCAGTCTTTTAAGTGGTGCTCACTGACAGGATAGTGATGGGCACAAACTTGAAAACAGGACGTTCCATCTGAACATGAGGAGGAACTTCTTTCCTGTGAGGGTGGCAGAGCCCTGGAAGAGGCTTCCCAGAGAGGTGGTGGAGTCTCCATTTCTGGAGACATTCAAACTCTGCCTGGACACATTCCTGTGCAACCTGCTCTGGGTGCCCCTGCTCTGGCAGGGTGTTGGACTGGATGATCTCCAGAGGTCCCTTCCAACCCCTACTGTTCTGTGATTCTGTGGGGGATGAAGGAACACTACACATCAAGCCGCAACAAGGAAAAGAGAGATACACAGTCAGCAGCAGTCATCTTTACTATGGACCACAGGAGATCGGAAAAATAACCTTGTTAACAAGAGACCTAGTGGCTAACAAAATGTCATGCTATAGGACATACAAGAGAGGCCAAGCACAATCACCAGAACAAAACGTCAAATGAGGAGAAAAGGAAATCCCAGGGTGGTGCACAGGGTGCTGCAGAAGATGCCCTATAGCAAACCTTTAGTGGTGGTACCAACACAGCTGTGCGCACATCTGTGTGTGGCTGCGTGGGTTCCTTTTGCCTTTAAAACAAGTCAAAGGGTCTTCACCTCTTACATGACTCCAGTGTCTCTAGTACAATTATTATTAAATTATTTTTTTTTCANCAAACAAATAACACACAGCCCAGTATGATCCCATTCCACCCCGCGGACGCCTGATGAGAGGGTGTCTGTGGAAGAAGGAAGCATCAGAGACGAGCTGTCTGCTCTCTGGAAGCTGAGGTCCCTGCACTGCCCGGCCGGCTCTCCTCCTCTCATACGGTGGTCGCTGGCCCGTACTGGAGCACCAGAGGGGACGTCTCCTTGATTCGGACGTAGAACCGTCCCTCGGGCCGGGTGGTTTGGAGGGACAGAGGCAAGAAGTCATCGGGAAGCCACCGCTCGCTCTCGTCGGAGGCAAACACCAGTCCAAAGTGCTCCAGCTGCTCCTCGCCATAGCAGAAGGCGGCTGAGCCACCCAGAACACCACGGGAGACGTCGTTCATCTCCAGCACCACCAGCTTCACCACCTCCCCAGCGGACGTCTGGCTGGTGATGTGCAGCTGCAGAAAGAGAAAGGTGGGAGAAACAGATGGTGAGGGGGAGGAACCATGAGGAACTGGGGCCCAGAAGCAGCACACAGAGTGTCCTACAGTGGTGACCATTCGGATGAAGGAACAACCGACCCAGTGCTGCCCGGTGAACAAGTGGCAGCCTCTCAGGAATGGTCAGTGTGCTGGGGCCCAAACTCATGCACCACTTTCTTGTCCCCATTGCACCCTCTGAGATCTTACAGCTCCACTTCTGCACGTCACCTACACCTCACCCCTTCCCACCGTCTCATTACATGTGGCCGGAGAGGGACAGTCCCAGCCCTGCTCCTGGCATCACAGAGGCATCTCCCTCTCATGAGCAGGATCCAGACCATCAGACCAGCTGAACCACAGTGGTTCTGCCAAACTCGTGGCGCTGAGCTGAAGCTTCTTTGGGAAGCGGCACTAAATTTCATCTCATTCACAAGCTTGGGGTTCTCCCACCAACAGCCACCCTCCCTCTCCCTCTCCGCTCCCTTGGGGACTGCCTTCTGAATCCCAAACGCAGCTGAGAAAACGAACTCATCTGGGCCCTGGCTGCTAACACCCATCGGGAGCCCGCTACTTGACTTCAAAGGCCCCAAAGCGGGACATCCATCCTCTCCCGGGCAAGGCGAGGGTTTCCTTTGGCACGTCCTTTGGAGCTTGTGGAGCGTGGCGAGCAGCGCCCCGGCAGGGTGGTCCGAGCCCCGGGCCCACGTGGACCCCGCCAGCTCCCAACAATCATCGCAGGGCTCAGCTGATTTACGCCAGCCAAGGAGCCTTCCCTTTGAACTCAGCTTTCTTCGAGAAGAACATCGTAAAAGCGCTTCTCAAGCAGGCGTGTCCAGAGCTTTGCAACTTCAAAAGCCACGTGGGCAGCCCGCCAGGAACCCGAGGGCTGTGCTTCAGTTGCACAGAAATCTATGGTAATTTCTCAAATGGAAAATAAATAGTGCGAGTCAGATTCCCCTCCGCTTCTAACATCCCTGCTGGGTGGGAGAAACTGGCTATCAAACCCCCCCAGCAATAAAACCCATCGGGTCGTCGGCTCTGTCCTTCCTCTGCCATTTTATGGGCTTGGGCAGCTCTGTCAGCTTCCACTCTGGGTACCAGGAATGTTGGGAGGGAAATTTGAACAGGGAAAGGAGCCTCATGGCTGGGAGCAAAGGAGGTGGCAGAGCTGGAGGGGAGCCTGTCCCTGTGGGACATCCTCCATGGAGATCCCACTTGAAGCAGGTGAGAGTGGTGAGACTTGTGGTCACAGAATCACAGAATTCTCATGGTTGCAAGGGACCTTTGAGATCATTGAGTTCAGCCATACACACACAGAACCCCAAAAATAAAAAAGAAACCCACCACAAAAAAACAAACCCCACAAAACAAGTCACCCAAGCCAACAGTCTCAGTCCCTAGAGCGTGCCCTGAAGTGCCACATCTACATGTTTCTGAAATACCTCCAGGGATGGTGACTCCACCACCACCCTGGGCAGGCTGTTCCAGTAAATGACCACCCTCTCAGTGAAGTCATTCTTCCTGATATCTAATATGAACCTTCCCTGTTGCAACTTCAGACCTTTTCCTCTGGTCATTATTCCCTTGGGAGAAGAGGCCAACAACCACCTCTACACCCTCCTTATAGAGAGTTGTAGAGGGCAAGGAGGTCTCCCCTCAGCCTCCTCTTCTCCAAACTCAACATGCCCAGTTCCCTCAGCCTCTCCTCATAGGAGAGGAGACTTGTTCTCTAAGTCTCTATGTCAGCTCTCAGTAGCAAAGCCCCTGCAGAGAGGAACCAGGTCAAACAGCAGCTCCAGTGCACCCCAAGTCCTACTGCTGGGGATGTGGCGGGGCGGGATGGCTGGATTTTGGCAGGGGGGTGTGTCTGCGTTTGAACATGGCAAGGGAAACCCACAAACGTCATCTTTGCTCACCGCCTGCCCGTGCTGGGTGACACGAACCTACTGTCAGTTGCTGAGCCACAGACTGAGCTGAATGCCAGCTCTGCTGCCTTACCCCCCTCCAAAATACCCTACCCACAGCCCTGGCTGGCTCCCTCTGCAGCTCCTGCAGAGCCACATGCCCTGTCCTGCGCTGCCAGGAGCGTCATCAGTAATGTGGGGACGAAGGGAGGCAGGGCAGGAGTGCTGCAGGTCTCCACAGGACCTCACCCCTGGGATGGTGGAGGATGGAGAGGGCAGTGCCAGGCGAGGGGCACGCGAGCCACACCGCCGCCTGCCTTTCCATCCTGCCAGCCCTCTCCGTCCGGACACGGCAGAGCCGCACCGCTGCCCTGGGCAGGCTCCGGTACCTTGACACTGGTCTCTTTGGAGAGTCCGGTTTCGTACTGTGGGCAGACCCGCAGGGTGACAGAGCCCGGCTTTTTCCCTCGGTCGGCTGAGCACCCGGCCTGCTCCACCTGCTCCTGGAAGCTCTGAGTCCACTCGGCTGAGCGTGTTCGGAAGACGGGCTCAGAGCCCTGCCCATCCCGGCCACGCTCGGGGCTGGGCTTTGAGCCAGTCCCCAGCCTCAGCTGGCCACAGTGGCCCGCAGTCCTGCTCTCCGTCGGGGAGCTGTCGACGGAGCCGGGGCAGGACTTTCTGGCCACCGGGCAGAGCGGTTTGGGGAAGTCCAGGCTGCTGGTTCGAACGCAGTACGCCTGCCGCTTCTCCGTGATGCGCAGGAGCTCAATCTGCCGGCTGGGCAGGACAAAGTCGCTGTCGTAGAGCTCAGGGGGTGGCCGGGGCTCCTCCGGAGGTGGCGGTGGTGGTGCTGGTGGTGTCTTGAGCTCATGGGTCTGCAGGACGTCCGGGGCACTGTCCCTCAGGGTGCGGGCACCTCTCCTGCTGCAGCACTCGGGCCCCGAGGAGGAGTACACCAGGTCAAGCTCCTTCGGGCTCTGTGCCCGGCTGGAGTCGTAGTCGCTGTCAGTGGCCAGAAAGACCTCTGAAGAGCCCTCCTCGTCTGACAGCCCATGCGAGTCTGTGAGAGGCATAAGAGAAGCAAAGAGGGGCTCAGCCTTGCTGTCAGCAACCCCGGCACCGCGCGGAGTCCAAGGTAGCCCCTGGGTGTTTGCCCCCTTGGTGTACACCCATTCTGTGCTCACCAAGGCACAAGCAGAGCAAGAACTGCCCAAACCAAGACCGACTGCCCTGCCTGTGCCCCCAGCAGTGGTCCCAGTCCCCAGAGCACAGGCAGCCTCCTAAGCCCACGCGACAGGAGATTTTCAACACTGAGTCCTTACCAGAGTTGAGCTTACGGCTGGTCTCTGGTGAGGGTGCTGGGGAAGGCAGGTAGTCGAGGTGGGATGATGTAGATCGGGTCTTCTCCTTCATTGCACCACCAGCCTCGCTGAGGAAGCCACTGAGAGACACCCCGCAGGAGGGCTGCTTGTACCGGGCGTGCTGCAGGGCATCCATAATCCAGCGCATCTCACGCCAGATCTCCTCCATTTGCTGCCAAAATAGGAAATGAAAGGTTCTTTAAAAAGTAAACCAATGGCAACAAAAATGCCCCATGGCAAAGTACAGGCTCTCTCCACACAGCTTTCCCAATACGTGAAAGCTTCAGGGGAATCCTCAAATCAGGAAATCCCAAGAAAGAGCTCTTGGGTGGGAAGATGTTGCTTTGACCACCAGCAAGTGCCAGTTCAGCAGGACCTGCCAGCTGCAGGCAGGAGCACTGGGAAAGGAGATACCGTGGGGTGCCCTTTCGCACATCCATCCCAAAATGCACTTCCAGGCCTTTTTCCAGCAAGGTGGGGACCTACAGAGCAGGAGCCCTCAGCTCTCTAATCAGGATTTTTAATGTGATCATTGCAGTAAGAAGTTTCTAGACAAAGCCCTGCCTGTTGCTGCCCATCTGCCACATTAGAGAAACCCCACGAGGTTTACACCAGCAAACAGCTATAGTAGAGATGCTCCTGGAGCTTCTTCAGGGCATGACAGTCCTGGCTACGTCCTCTGGGCACCATCGAGCCTGGCTCCCTCCCAGTGCGCTCCCACTCTGTGTACCTGGATGTACTCCTGAACCTGCTGGTGTCTCTGCTTTGCTGTGGAGAGCTCGGCGTCAGAGAAGGCCTCCCTGAGGCTCTGCTGAGAGAGGAGTGACTCCAGCTCCAAGAGGGCAGACACCTGGCAGTACTGGGTGATGAACTCCCTGTCGTACGTGAAGAAGTGGACTGGGAGGGGGGGAAAAGAGAGGGAGGAATGAAAAATATCAGGGCCTTTGATGTGGATGTCCTATGGGCTCCTCCCTGCTCACCCAACACAAGGAGGAGGCAACGCTCTCCTCTACTATACCTGGACAGCCCTCAGAATCCCCCACCCCTCCTCTCCTGGGGAAGGTGAGAGAGCTCCAGCCCACCTCACCGCCCATCCTGGCTCTTGCAAGCTATCAGATGGCAAGGAGACCAGCAAGCATGACTTTTGGCAATCCCCCTCCTCACCTAGCTCGAAGATCTGCAGTGGCAGCGTGAGGAAGCCAGAGCGAGGGGTGTAGGGGTTGTTCTGGCCTGGAGCAGTGCAGACGTCATCTGACGGAGGCAGCAGCAGCAGGAAGGAAACTTGCCCCCCAAAGTCCAGCACCTCTTGGCTGTACAGACGGAAATCTTTGGCCTACAAGAAGACACTGCAGGTAACAGCTGCAAACATCACCTGGTGGGCCCTCCACCAAGTCCTCATCCATAGAGGAGTCCTCAGGGACCACCTGCAGCTAGGGGACATTGCTGTTTCAGCACACAGCCAGAGGTTCCTTGCTTCTGACATAGTCTGCACGCTGCCCTTTCTCTGTTATTTCTCCTAAGTCTCTAAACTACTGGTGACAGTCACCGGTCTCAGGGAAGTGCCACCACCAATGGTAGTAGCCCTGCCCAGAGAAGTGCCCTCTGGCCAGAGCTGAGCTGGTCTTCTGCTGGAAGGTCTGAGTCCAGGACCAAACCCCCTGGCAGGCAATATTGCAAACCCAGATTCACCTTCCTTGCTTCAAAGGTGTATGTGAGGTCAAGACAAATAGCTCCTGTGGACACTGTCCCCGGCCATGCAGATGTTTTTGCAGAATCACAGAATCATCACAGTTGGAAAGGACCTCTGAGATCACTGTGTCCAAGCACACACACACACAAAAAACCCCTACAATCTCAGCTACTAGAGAGTGGCCTGAAGTGCCACATCTACACATTTCTGAAATACCTCCAGGGATGGTGACTCCACTGCCTCCCTGGGCAGGCTGTTCCAGTGCCTGACCACTCTTGCAGTAAAGTCATTCTTCCAAATATCTAGTCTAAATCTCTTTCAGATGCTGTTTGTCCACACTTGCCTTCTATTTGCACGCAACTAAAATCTGACTGATGCTTCAGGCTCCCAAAGAGGAACCAGGGGCTGTGGTACCCTGCCTGCTGTGGTGAACAGTGTGGTGCTGCAGGGCTCTGTCCCCTCCCCCCTCTCCTAGAACTTGGCATCTGCCTGTACCTCTGGCAATGGGATGTTGACCAGGGTCATCAGCTCCTTAATGGCCACTTGGAGCTCCTGAAACAAGTGGTTCTGGGAGGTCTCGGCCTCTGGCTCCGCAGGAACAGGCTCATCCACACTGGCCATCTTCTGCAGCCATTCCCACTCCTCCCTGGAGAAGGGCAGAGACAGACACATGCTGCTCGGGGTGGACCTGAACGTGCAATCACTACGAGAGCTGTGTTTGCTGGGCTGCTCTCCCCCCAAGATGGTGCAGCACCCGAGGGGATGGGGGAGCTGCAGGGGCAGAGGGGTTTGCCCCAGCTCTGGGCTGCATGGCAAGAAGCAGGGCTGAGAAGAAGTATCACGCTGCTGCCAGAAGCCTAAGCACAGATGAGCAGCCATGATGGGACTGGATGGGACCCAGAGGAACCTGGGGTGTCCAGGTGGGCTGCCCTGCAAGGCCTACCTGGAGATGTTGGGGTTGGAGCGAATCTTGACGTGGCAGAGGATGTTGGGGAGCCGCTCGGGAACCAGCACTCGGATCTGATCCACGGCACTGCAGAGCTTCAAGTAGCCCAGGTAGAGGCCTGGGGAGAGGGCATGGCTGCTCCGCTGGTGGTAAGCCAGCTTGTCCTGAGGAGAAAGGCATTGCTGGATTGGGCAAGCCCTCGCAGCAGGGCTTTCCCCTGCCCTTCCATCGGGTGCCACCACACAGCCAGCCCAGCTGGCAGAAGGGAAGTGGCAGAGCAGGTACAGCCCAATGCTGTTGGGATGAACCTGGAACCCGGCTGATGCCTCCCCTCAAAGTAACAGGGGATTTTGCAGGCTGGCTGGGCTCTGCTCCCTCTCTGCCTCCAGCCAGGACCAAACACTTGGCAGCCTGGGCTCTGTCATGGCCATTCCAGCCCGTGGGTGCTGGTGGCCACATAATGGAGCCCCCTGCAATGCCCTGCCACGATGGCACCCGTGCAGCACCTGGATGGAGATCAGCAGCATGTCCAGAGCAGTGGGCTCCTCCGGGGAGGACACGGACTTGCGGCTGGTCTGCAGCTTGCAGATGGGAACCCAGCGGACGCTCTCGAAGGTCTGGTTGGTCTTCACCTCCTTCAGGGTGACAATGAGGATGTTACCCTGTTTGTCTTTGACGGGCTCAAAGAAGACCTGCCCCAGGTCCTGGATGCCCAGCAGACCCTGTGTGATCGGAGAGGGCAGAGAAAGCAGCGGGTTAGGGAATATCCTGACGGCACAGTGCTCTGGGACGTGGCTAGAGGTCTTCCTTGTGCCAGCTGGGAACCAGCCTGCCCAGCAAAGCACCCTCTGACATGCCCCAGCCCCTCTGTATGAGACTGCCACAAAGCCTGACACCCCACTGTCCCACGGCCGGCGTCCTGCCAGGGAGGACAAGGCACCCAGTCCTGCTGCTGACCAAGACGCGGGCAGGACTGGCAGAGCCTGGAGTTTTCCTGGGCATGGCACATCCTCCCAGGGGAGCTCAGCTCCCCCAAAAAAGTGCTTGCTCTCCTCCCCATGCCCACCCTCACCTGCATTTGCGAGATGGCCAGCAGCATCTTGAAGCGCGTCTGCAGGATGCAGGAGCAGGATGACTGGGAGACCGTGACACACTGCCTCAGCCACAGGATCTCGTCCCACATGCACGACACCTGCAGCACAGCACACCAAAGGGCCACCTCTCAGCACCAGCCACCGCTGCCTGCGGCTGGTTCACACAACGGTGTTTCGGGGGAATCCATTTGCCTTTCTGTTTGAGCTGGGTTGGGAACGGGCAGGGGCACATACTCCCTCTCAGCAGGGGTATGATTTCCTATGCCACAGGCACCCTGCCATGGTGCTGGCCATTGCCCACCTTTGGGCTTCCAGGACTGGGATGGAAACACCATTTCCTGGTGGTTTCTTGGTCCATGTCAAACCCCAGTGAACGGCAAGCCCGTGGGGTACCTATGCTGCCAAGCCCCAGCGCTCGGGGCAGAGGGGAGCCGCCGGCTGAAGGCAGTGGTGGTGGACGATGTCCACTTGGCTCAGCTTGGCACTCCTAGGGCTGCCACCGACTCTTGGCATCACTTTGTCCCATGGAGTGTGAGAGGGCAGCGACACAGCCGAGGTTACGCTGGGAAGCCCAGGAACTGCCAGATGCTGTGTCATCTGGTGGGTGTAGCTGGACTGGCTCACGCTCCCTTTGTCCACATGGGTGCTGCTCCCAGCCCAATCAGACCCAGCCAGGCCCGGTGAAGCCCTCGCAGCACCCGACTACTGCTGCTTGCGTGGGCAGCACCAGGAAAGATGCCGCAGTGAAGGTGCTCAGCAGATTGTGGTGGCCATCTTTTCAGCAGCATCCATGTTGGAGGCCAGGCAGACAGAGGAGTGTTAGGAGGCACACTGCTGCCATGCCCCAGCGTACAGCACAGGCTCCCTGAGCCACCCACCTTGGTGAACCAGAGAAAGTCCTGCATGAGCAGGCAGGAGTAGGTGTCATCAATCTCTACCACGGGGATCTGGTCTTCGTGGGTCACCAGGATGTTGTCATCCTTGTAGAAGATGGCTGTCAGGTAGAGACCCCTGCATAGGAGGGGAGACAAAATTCAGTGTCATTCTGGCTGCCAGCTTCATTTCCCAAAAGGTTGCCCTCCCAAGGACAGAGATGCCTTGTCCCAGGTCTCAGCTCCTCTCCAACAGCCCATGGCAGAAGAGGCTCATGGCCAGCACAGGAGTAGGAACAGGAATCCAACACTGCCAGCAAGCCCAGCCTGGACAATGCCACAGCCAATTCCCCGGCTCACACAAGGGAGGGCGATGGAGCCAGGTGACATGCTAGGGTGTCTGCAGGCCAATCATGAAGGTGGGAGGGTGCTGGCATCTAGAGGAGGGTGGGGTGTTGGGTGATGCCTGGAGATGGCACAGTTATCTGGGTATGGGGGCAGCTTTGCCAGTCCAAATGAAACACCAAAGTATTCGATTTCTGGGCAATGGGACTCATCTCCACTGACATCACCAACTTGATCCAGACAAAGGTCCACCTCTGAGCACCCCCCAGCCCTGGGCTTGGATACACAGCTCCTGGCTGTGCCCAGAAGCGGCAGTCCTATGACCCTGCTGGGAGACAGGCTCTCCACCACCCCCGTGCACCAGCTTCTCACCGCTTCAGCGTCTTGAGAAACTTGCTGCCAGGGTGGAAGAGGTGCTTGAGGCTCTTGGAGACTGAGTGCTTCCTGCTCTGGGGCTGGTTCTTGCAGGGCTCTGGGAAGCAGAGAGCAGAGGATGCTGCAGCAGAAGACAAAGGGCCACACCAACAGCCTATGGCATGAACACTGCCAGCCTGATGGGAATGCTCTGCCAAGGTCTCCAGAACCTGAGCTGTCTTCCTGTTCCCCATGCTCATCCATGGGGCAGACCTACTCCTGCTATCCCCTCCAGCCCATGCCACAACTCTGTGGGGCTGCCTGGATCCCTCCCCCCAGCTTCCCTGCAGCGCCGTGCCATGCACTCACCATGGCAAACACAGTGCTGGTGGACGGTCTTCACCTGGCTCAGCAGATGGTCCAGAGCTTCAGCTTGTCCCCTTCGCCGAGGAGCCCGGCCATCATACTCCCGCCAGTCTGTGGGGACAGACCAGCATCACCCCCAGCACCCACCCATCAGCCTGGGAGAAACAGGACTTCCCATCCCCTCCTTTCCATGGCAGGTCACCTCCTGGCATCCCACCTATGTGTCCCACACACATGGCATGGCATGGCATGACAGCAGACATGGGTGCTGAGCAGCTCTGGTTGGGCTGGGCTCTGTGAGATCCTTGGTTTTGTGCCCCTCCTTCAAGGAGCACCCTGGCTCTGCACAGCACCCCACGGCCATCAGCCACCCTGCAGCATGGTAGAGGGGAAGAACAAGGTCCTCTCTGTTGCTGCTGGACTTCCCTGGCCCTAAAAAATTAAATTATTTCCAGTGTCTTCCTCCAGGTCTTCCCCAGAGCTGCAACTTTCTCTGTGTGAGTGCTGAGAGCTGGACTCACCTCAGCAAACACCTAAATAAGCTCTTCTGCCATCTCCACCCATTGTGAGATGGCAGCAGGACCAGGACTGGGATCAGGGACCTGGCGGCACTTCTACATTAGCTTTACATTAATTGCTTTAAACACCCCCCGTGTCCTGCCTGCTGCTGTTTTCCATGGAAAGTTCAGCTCTGTTAACTTTGGCTGGGGCTCACCACTATTTTTAGGAGCTTTAAGAACACCCAGGGAGGTGCCTGACTATATTCTGCTGGGCCAGGGAGGGATCTTTACTGAAGGGAGAACTACTAACGGAGATAAAAATAAATAAAACCCACTCGTGTCTGATTTGCTTCAGCCACACTCTGTGTTGATGCCGCTAGACCTTGGTCACAGGGAATGTGACCTGTGTGGGTTAGCAAAGGGGCTTGAAGGTGGGTGCAAACATGAGCAACACCCACTGCCAGGCCAGGGCAAAGCCAGGGCAACGCAGTACGTAGGCTCGCTCTACGCCTTTGTATACAGGCAAATGTAGTTTTGCATCTCTCCATACCAGCACTGTATCTGCAGCCAGGGCTATGCAGGGTGTCTGCACATCTCTGGGCCCATGTCAGCAGCCCATTCGTGGTGCACCCGCTGCTCCCACGCAGCACCCCTGGTCCCTGGCTGCCTGCAAGCGTGGGAGCAGGGAACGCATCCCACTGCCTTGCTGCTGCTTGTTGGGATGGGCTCGGTCTCCCCGGGGTGGGTTCACTCCTCACACAGCCCCCAGGGTGCAGATCCCATGGGACCACTGTGCATGGCCACAGGGAGACCCAGCTGGGGACTAATGCCAAGGGGCAGCAGCCACCTCAGAGCATGCCCAGCCCTGAACTTCTCCCTTTGAGGCTGCTCCTTCCAGTTCAACCCTCCTGGCCTTTCTCCCCCACCCTGGGGTGCCTTGTGTGACACTGTGGGGCTTTTCCCCACCGCTTACTCTGATGCCAGTGTGGGGAGGTGAGTGTTGACAGCCCAGAACTGGTCTCTGGCAGGGCTCGTGCCCCCCATCCCAGCTCAGTGCCAGGGAATAACAGATCCGTGGGGCTGGGCTGGAACATGTGGTGGCACAAGGAGGGGCTCCAGGCCCACTGCCACCCAAGACCAGGGCTGAGCTGGGTCATCCCACCATGTCACACCTCAGCACATGCCAACAGTGGTTTTGCAGGAGCTTGGCCACTTTGGGGCAGATGTCCTTGAGGGGGTAAGGAGAGACCCCTCCCAAAGGCTGCACTAAATTACAAACCTCTGCTAAAACACACAAGGATGTTTCCCATCCTTCAGAGGTGCTATTGCATTACTTTCCTTTTAACTAAGAAAGCAAAAAATCCTCTCTCCTAATTCCTCTTTAGGATGAGCTGATCCAGGTGGTTGTTTCAACATCTCAGCCTTTACCAGGTGCCAAGGAGAATTTCAGGTTGAAAAATTAGTATTTGGCAAATCTCTGGTTGGCTTGAGGCAGCATCTCAGGACCCTGAGCACAGCCTCCCTGCCTGGCCCAAGACTGTAAATGCTCCTGGGTCTACTAGACTCCATCCCAGAAGGGAAGACCCCCGGAGAGGGACCCCCAAACAGCACAGGGAGCTGCTGCCTCCCTCCATTCATCCCACCGTTGGTGCCGGCTCCTGAGGGTGCTCCCAGTGGTACTTACTGGAAGGGATGGCGAAAGGGGGCACAGAGGCTTGCGGCGGACCCCAGCCCTTCATGTTGTAGGCGGACACTTGGACGTAGTAAGCTGTGCCCTGCAAGGAGGGAAGCCACACTCAGTCCACCAGCACCTCTCCCAGCTCGGTTTGAGAGGGAAAATCCCCCCAACCCCAGCCCAGGACACCAGTACACCATGAGGAGTACTAAACTGGGAGGCCACAGCCTGGGTCACTGGCTCTGACCTCTCCAAGCTGTACAAAGCTCTTGTTATCAGACACTAGAGAACTCCCACAGCCCGGGTGGGTGTTCTTGAGGGGAGGCAGAGGAAAGGTGGGACACTGTGAATGCCCTTTGCCAGGAGATGCTCTGGCCCCAAAGACACGAGGCTTCAGCAGCCTGAAGGGTGGGGATGTTGCCTTCCTGCTGGGACGTGCAAGGATCTGGCCCCTGGAGACGGGGAGCTGGCTCAACACTGTCAAGGGCTTGTGGCAGCGGCGACAGTGACTAAAAGCCTCTGATTAAAGCCCAGTAAAACCGTCAGATGCTGCAAGGCCTCCAGGCACTCATGAAGATGGACAGGAGCCTGCGAAGCAGCACTGAAAGCATGATTGATGGGCTCAGACCACCTCTGTGCAGTGGCGCTGTGCCAGGCTCTGTTTGAGCCCTGTCCTGCCATGGACCAGGGCAGCTCTTTTGCCCCAGCAGCATCTCTGGGGTTCCAGCATCACTGTCTGGGCTAAGCCCTTCTACCCACATCAAGGGCTTTCCTGGCTCCCTGAGCTGGCAGTCCCAGCCTGCCTGCCCTGGAGTTCCAGTGCTGCACATCCCTGGTAAGGGTGAACCCATTCACCTCAGCATCTCCCCATCGTCCTAATCTAAGCTCCTCCTTGTCATGGTCCCCATCCCACCATGTCTTCCCCTGACTGGTCCAATGCATGCTGGGGACAAGGACGGCAGCCCCAGGGAAGGGGACAGCTGACAGGCAGCACAGCCCCTGTGGTTCTCAGAAAGATAAAACAGCGGGGAGCCCTGGTCCCAAGCAGCCTGTGACCTTGCAGAGCTCCTGGAGGTGGAGACAGGGCTGGTCCTCCCTCCCCAATGAGTGACCAGGCTGGTGGTGCAGGTGGCAGAGGAACAAGCCATTGATTTATTGCCTAGGAGGAGCATGGGTGGAGATGGGAGTGGGGTGGGGGACAGATTAAATCAGGCGCTTGGTGAATGGACTCATTCTGCCTTTCACTGGAGTGCTCCCAGGCAGCCCATGCAGGGGGTTTCCCCATCACCAGGGTGGTTGTGGCCATGCAGGGACAGACATATACATCTCCTGGCCCCACGCTCTTAGCTCTGCCCACGGGCTGTGCTGAGCACTGCAGTGGCACAACCCTACTCCTCCTGCTGGAGATGATGCCTCATCCCCTCCCACACTGGCTGCTGGGAATGACCCCGCAGGCTGCACCACGGCCAGCAGCTTTTCCTGGCCATGGGCTGTCCCCCTGCAGCCCAGACCCCCGTGGGGCACCTCGAGTGCTCACCGACACCAGCCCCCGGATGGTGAAGTGCAGGTTCTTCAGCTTGTCGATGATGGCTTCCCCAAGCAGTGGTGAGAAGGTGGGGGAACAGCTCCACTCCACTGAAAGGAGAGAGACCCTAAGTTGCCAGTATCCTTCTGGAGAAACTGTCTGCCTGTAGCTTGGTTGGAAGTATTCTCTGCTGGGTTAAAATCTGGCTGGAGGGCTGGGCCCAGAGAGTGGTGGGGAATGGAGTTAAATCCAGCTGGTCAGGAGCGGTGTCCCCCCCAGGGCTCAGTATTGGAGATAGTTCTCTTTAACATCTTTATCAATGATCTGCACAAGTGGATCGAGTAAGTTTGCAGATGACACTAAACTAGGTGGGAATGTCAACCTGCTTGAGCATAGAAAGGCTTTGCAGAGGGATCTTGACAGGCTGGATGGATGGACTGAGGCCAATGGGATGAGGTTCAACAAAACCAAGTCTCGGGTCCTGCACTTGGGTCACATCAACCCTCTGCAGCTCTACAGTGTGGGGGCAAAGTGGCTGGAGCTGCCTGGCAGAAAAGGACCTGGGGATGTCAGTCAACTGTGGGCTGAACATGAGCCAGCAGTGTGCCCAGGTAGCCAAGAAGGCCACCAGCACCCTGGCTTGTATCAGGAACAGCGTGGTGAGTAGGACCTGAGAGGTGATCATCCCCCTGTACTGGGCACTGCTGAGGTCCCATCTCAAGGGCTGTGTCCAGTTTTGGGCCCCTTCCCACAAAAAAAACCCAAACATATAAATGCTGGAGTGTGTCCAGAGAAGGGCAACAGAGCTGGTGAGGGGTCTGGAGAGTAAGCCTTGTGAGGAGCGGCTGAGGGAGCTGGGGGTGCTCAGCCTGGAGAAAAGGAGGCTGAAGGGAGACCTTCTCACCTTCTACAAGGAGAGCTGTGTAACCAAGGCGGGTGTAGCTGGTGGGGGGGCCAGGGGGTGTCAGTCTCTCCTCCCAAGTCACAGTGATGGGACAAAAGGAAATGGCCTCAAATTGTGCCAGGGAAGGTTCAGATTGCATATCAGGGAAAAGTTTTACATGGAGAGGGTTATCAAGCCTTGGAATAGGCTGTCCAGGGAAGTGGTTCAGGCACCATCCCTGGAAGTATTTAAAAGCTGGGTTGATATTGTGCTTTGAGACATGGTTTAGTGATGGGTTGCTGGTTTTGATCAGAGCTAGGTTGATGGTTGGACTAGATGAACTCAAAGGTCCCTTCCAACCCAGACAATTCTATGATTATATGATTCTGTGTGGCCCTGGAGCAGGGATGGGGTACCAGGGCTGGCTCCAGCGTGTCAGGGCCAGCAGCTGCAGAGGGACCGTAGGCATCACCAGAGGGAAGCCAGGGGAGAGGGGAGAGGGGGAGCCACAATGTGGGGGACAGCATGGGGAGCTGTGATCCTCCTCCACACCCAGCTGTGTCAGACAGGGCCAGCACCCTCAGGTGATGGGTCAGGAGCTGGGAATGGAGGAAATTCTCCCAGGCACCAAAAAGTCTGGTTCAAATGGGTGAGGGGCACAGGAGTGACAGGATGGCAAAGCCCCACTGCTGGAGGGGGGCACACAAATGGCACCCTGAGGAGGGTGGTTTGGTCTGGCTCAGACTCTTTTGGTGACAGCCGGGTGGCATCACAGCATGAAGCTCTGGCACAAAGGTGGCTTGGCAGGGGCTCACCAGCACTTTCCACACCCCTGGCATGGCATGCATGGGGTGACCACTCCACATCCCCCTGGCACGCCTGAGGTGCTTGCCATGGCTGCGTGTCCCCCTGCACTGCTGTGGGGACCCCAGTCATTACCTTTGTACTTGGTGACAACGGCTGAGTTAACGCTCAGGGGTTCCCAGAAGGTCACCTGCACTGAGGAGCTGCTGGCCACGGAGAGGTGGACGTTGGTGGGGGCATCTGGCACTCCTGGGGACAGAAAGCACAGGGACCACTACAGTGGGGGTGGTCATTCTGAACCCCTCAGTGTCTCTCCTGGGCCTTCCCCTGCACCCAGGGACACTTCCCAGAGAGTTCAGCCCCTGTGCTGAGTCCTGGCTACAGGGCACAGGGATCCTCTGATGGGTGCTGGTGCAGCCCCACGCCTGGACCACGCACAGCCCTGCTGCTTCCCCGAGTGGGAGGGCTGCCCCCCCCCAGCCTCCCCAAGCCCTCCTGCGGGCACTCACGGGCATGCTCAAACCCTGCCTTCATGCGCTTGTAAAGCCGGTATCGCCACTCCCAGGCCTTGAGCTGCTTCTCCTTCTCGGAGCAGTCGGTGTTGGGCGCCTCGTTCACCACCTGTGCCGTCAGCTCGTTGACCCGCTGCTCCGCTTCCCGCACCAGCGTGGAGAGGTGCAGCGAGCGGCTCTCCAGGCTCAAGACTGCAGGGAGGGTGGGCATGGCCGTGGGGCCCAGGAGGGGAGCCAGGAGGAGAGAAGATGGTTAGGGCAAGTCTAACCAAGCCCCCACCCCAAGACCCCGTCTTCCCCTCTGTGTCCTGCTCCCACCTTCCACTTGAGTGCATGGCTCCCCTTGAGCTCCAGCTATGGCCCGCACCAGTTTCTCAGACCCCAGTGACCACCTTCTCACCCAGACCCCACTGCCTGGGGTGACCTGCTCCACCAGGGTGGAGACCCAAGTGATGGGCACAACAGTTTCCCCCCATCAACTCACAGTGTGGGCTCTCCTTTGCTCCCGCCTGCAGCAGGGCCCTGGCGATAGGAGCATTGTTGGTCATGATGGCGATGTCCAGGGGGAGCAACCCCTCACTGTTAGGGGTGTTGAGGTCCAGCTCCTCAGGGCTGTACTGTTTCAGCAGCTCCTGGACCCTGTCTAGGTCCTGCAGCTCCACGGCCTCGAAGAGGGCAGCATTGCTTTGGAACTGGGTGGGAGGAGAAATATAGGTTGGTTGAGCATGGGACACCCATGCCCAAAGGCTTCACCAGCACCCCACAAACCAGAATGGTGAGGGGCTTCCCTGGTCCCAGGAGCTCAGGAGCATCAGCTCTTTGCAGACACAACTGGATGACACTGAGGAGACACCTGAACCAGCTCCAGCTGAACCTCCTGCAGGGTAGCTTCACTTCACTCCTGGGCTTCCACCCAGGTGACAGCATTGCCCACGCATGGACCCTCCCTCCCCATCTTCCCGGCCACAGCAGCGCTGGATGGAGCCAGCAGGCAACTGACCAGGTAGGACTTGCGGAGCTTCTCCTTCTCGCCCCGTCCTGCCAGGCTGCCCTCGTCGAAGGACGTGTAGTTGACGCGGAATTTCCCCGACAGGTTTCGGTAGAGCCTCTTGGCTGCATTGGGTGAGGAAGGGCCCGGTGGCTTCCTGGCCTGTGCCAGCTGCAGGTCCCGCATCTGTTGCGTCATTTTAGGAGAGGACGACCTAGGAGAGGGCAAGAAGGTATGGGGAAAGAAGGCATGTGAGGATGTGCCAGAACAGCAGAAGCACATCTGCGGCATGAAGGCCAAAGCATGACCCAGGAGACTCAGAGACGTGCGGGGCAGCACTGATGTGAGTGGCTGCAAGGTGCCAGCAATGCCCTCGCTCATCTGTTACATGCCTCCCCACCACTGCTGCTGGCCCTGCGGGGTATGAATGCTGTGGATGAGACATTTTCCTCCAGGCTCCCGCTGCCCTCCAGCCAGGATGCCCCAAACAACCTCATGCGGCTCAGCTCTGCGATCGGTCCCCATCCATCACTCCGGGGAAACCTCTCCTTACTCCCAGTTTCTGCCAACCAGCTCCTACAGAGATGGGTTGCCCCATCCAGGTCCGTGGGGTATGCAGGGACCGAGACCCCACAGCCCCACACTGGGTGAGTGGTGCTCGCCACGCAGTTGTCTTAGCATGGCCTCTTACACCTTCTCCACATCCATCCTTCTAGCAGGAACCCGTCTCCTGTGCTTACCACCACCTTTCAGCCCTTTGGTATGTTACTTTCCTCAGGGTCTTTATTCCAGCAAAGGGCACCCTCTGAAAGTGACTCAAGAGCATGGAATTGACAAAAGGCTGTTTCTCATGGCACCAAGGCAATGCCAAGTCCCGATGGGGACCAGTGACTCCCATCTCCTGCTCACCAGCAGACCCTGGTTCCACAGCTGCTCCTCACCTTCTCCACCTGCGGTGAGTAAGCTACAAAATCTTTTCTCCACTGATTTTGATGTCTGCGTTCAGTAACCATGATAAATGTGTACCAGGAAATGTGTACCAGTCACCAGGAAAGCTGGCATCTTTCCTTGGCTTTCCAAAGGGGGAGCTGCCCCTCACCCTGTAGCCATGACCCTCATGTGCCCACCAAGACCTCATCCCCACCAGCAAGGTCCCCATTTCCAGTGCAAGCATGGCGTCACTGCTGCACAGGGCTTTTGCCCGTGAGTCACCCCTTACAGCTCTGAGGGTTTTCACTGGCGTCAAACATCTGATCTCCTTCTGGTCGTAGCCTGTGGCACAGTGCCCAGACAAGGAGCATCGCCTCTAAAGAACATTTAGCAAAGTGACGCTTAACACAGTTTCTCTCAGTTTTGACCTCATACTCCTCTGTATAAGGTCAGATATTTAGGAGCAAGGTCTTCCCCCTATCACTTTGTTGGTTAAATATCAAGCAAGGGGTAAGCATGACAAAAAGCATGCCAGTTGTCTAGAAGGTCATGCCAAAATGCTGCTGCAAAGCTGTGCCTGCGATGATGGTGTTTACAAAGCCATCATCAGGAGGCAGGATATTAATAACAACCTCGCTACGTGCTCTTCAACCTCCCCATTTCAGATTAGGCACAGTGGGCTGCAGAAGCCCTTTAATGATTTTACCTTTTATTACTGTGATATTTAAAAGCGGAAAATGGTGGGGAGGTTGGCTCCCGCCAATCATTCATCTCACTGGCTTCAGCCCACGGATTTAGAGGTCTCCAGTGTGGCCCAAGCTGAGCTATCAGGTTGCTGTCCTGGATTACACCAGGGATGGGCATTATCTGAACACAGGGCTTCGCTGACTGGACAGACAGACAGTGAACACCAACCATGGCTTCAGGTGGCAAGACACCCCCTAAGCAACTGTGTGGAGGTAGGTGAGGTCTGTGGAGCAGGATTCTGCTGGTTCTGGTGGGGAGGAAGGGGAGTGGGTCTCCACCAGGAGGGCATCACCCTGTGAAACCTGCACAATGCAGGGAAGTGCTAGAGAACCAGCCCTGGGCTCACTGGGACCTACTCGGTGCTGGACACACAATGCTCAGCTTTCTCCTGTGCCAGCCCAAGCACATCATCCTGGCACAGCCACTCCTGAAGGCTCCTCAAGCCAAGAGGCTCCTCATGTGGCACATACAAACCTCTACAGACAAAAAATACAGGACATCAGATAGTGAAAAGTATCGCACGCTTCTTCTGTCACTGGTAGACAGAAATTCAGAGAGAAAAACCACCTGTACCTGCGGTGACAGGGCACTCCAGTGGGAACAGAGGAACAGGCAACCACGAGGGCAAGTCCTGACTCATGGACCAAGCCCAAGCAGCAAAGTGTCCTCTGAAAGGAAATTTCTCTTAGGAAAGAGAAATAACTGACTTGAGAGGCTCTCCAGCAAAAAACTTGCCTTTTTTTTATGTTTAAGAGCTCCCTGCTGCCCTAGTCCCCCTCTCTCCACTCCTGCTGCTGCTCAGAGGTGACGCCAGCTCTTTTAGCAGGTTTTTGGGCAAGTTGCCTAATTTGTCTGTGAGTCCCCTTCATCCAAGGATGCAACAGTGTCCTCCTACATCAGGAAAGGAAGGAAGGAAGGAAGACCCCGAAAGTACATCTTTGGAAGCTGGGTTAGACCCTGTTGTAACAGATCCCTGCTCCATCCATGCCTGCAGAATCAAGGTTTAAAAAAAGGCATGGTACTTTGGAGCAAAAGCAGGTTTTTCTGCCAATTAAAATACATGGCAAATGACCCAGTACAGTCAGACTGGACAATTTGGAGGAAGTTCTCTCAGACATGGTAGAAACAGAGGCAACACAGAGAAACTGCTCACTATTTTCCCTCATCTGATTTGCTTTTAATGAGAAATAAAGAGACAGAAATTATTCAGAGCTCAGGAGCGAACATCTATCTATATTAAACTGGCTGCCCCAAAGATAAAAGAGTTTCCTGCCCTGTGGTTATGAGTCATCTGGACTCAGTGAAATAGTCTTGATTTATCTAGAGCTAAACTTTGCCTGCGGTGGAGCAACTGATAGCTGAAAACAACACCCACAGATGTCATGCCCTCGAGGTACCACCAGCCAACACCAGCTCACCCGGGTGGCAAAGCCCCATCCTGCAGGGAGGTGGTGAGAGGAGGTCCCACCTCCTCTGCCTTTATAGTCTCAGTACAGCCCAAGTAAACTTACCTCAACCACCATCAGTTCTTATTGCTAATTATTTATCTTCCTGTTGCAAACCCCGCAGCAGGGGACGGGTGCTTTCCCTGTCCTCAGCTTTCTGGCCGTGTTTGCAGCCAGCAGGGAGGTGGTGTGGACGTCCAGATCTGCAATGCCATAAATGCATGTACCAGCAAAACCCATGGAAAAGGCTGAGGTTCTGCTACAGGATGCATTGAGGCTGGCCAGACCCATCTCATGAAACCAGTACAATGAGAATGGCTTTTTTTTAAAGGACACGAGGATGGATGTGCATAAGACAACTTCATTTTATCCCTCCTGCAATGCACGCAAGCAAATCCTCTGGGTAGTTCATAAAGTTGTGGTTTCTGCATATTCTGGGTTTTAATGTTTCCAGTGCTGCAGATCTTGGCCTAGTAAACAGTGCTAATAATTCTAATTATATGATTTTAAATGCATTTTGTTTAAGGGCGTAGCCTCTCTGAGCCTCCAGCAGAGAACCAGTCTGTGTCAGACAGGGATGCCCTGTCCTGCTGATGGAAGCTCAGACCCTGGGCTGGCTGGAAGAATCCCCGTGTGCCCTGAGCCCAGCGGGACCTGGCTGTCCTTCCCTGGGTACTCATGGGGATGGCCCACCAGGAGCCTGCAGCACCACACCATGGGCACCAGGGGCCTCATCCTTCCTGCCACCATGCACTGTCATCTTGGGGACTGGGGCTGGAGGTATCTGGACAAACAGGCAATGACCGTCCTGCCTGGAAATCATGAGATAAGGCTGCTGGAGACCATGGTGGCCATTCCATGCCACCTCCCACCAGTGGGAGCCCAGACTGTGAAAGGCTCATTTGTAAGTGATGTTACTGCTGGTGGCAATGGCCTTCCAGCCAAAACCTGAGGCTGCCTGGTCCCTGCTGCCCCCCCCCCACTGTTGAGGGGGAAGGCTGTGGGTAGGATTGATTCATGGGTGGCTGCCTGCGCTGGCAGCAAGGGGACAGGCTCCAGCTTGCGGTGGCAGACATGAGCTCAGCACCACACTCCCTCCTTGGGGTCTGCGTGGGTGGCTGTCACTTCGCTGCTCTCTGCCATCTGCAGCCTGATGCAGCAGAGAGAAGCCGTGGGGCTCCGTGCACGAGGAGGAGAGAGCCCAAAGGATGGAGGATGAAAAGTGTTAATGTTTTGAAAGGATGAGGCTTGGGGTGGGAAGAAGGAGAAGGACTGGGTCCTTGCAGAGCTCCTTGAAGCCTGGTGGCACCATGGGTGTCAGTGGCATGTTAGCACAGGTTGCCAGGGACACTTTCCTCACCCATGGAAATCATATTCACCCGTGGAAAAATCATATTCAGTCCATATGATTGTCCTGTGAAGGATTATCCAGGACAGAAGAAGCCTTAAAAACCATCTATCAGGGACAGTCGATCCAACCCAGCCAACCTCCCCCCAGACTGGGAGCTAGCACCAAGGGATCGGGTGGCAAGACCAACATCCAGCCTGCTCCTACAGGAATCCAGGCACGAGGGCTCTTTCCTCCTTCGAACACACTCAGCCCTGGGGGCAGGCAGGGAATCACACACTATGGACACCAACACTCAGACAATAAACGCTCCACAGCAGAGACCACTTGAGCTCCTAACACCCAAAGGAGTTCCTTTCAGCTCCCAGGGGCACAAACCAGAAGCTTTGCATCCTACATGAAGAGGAGCTGCTGATGCACTCCCATTTTCCACTCTTTCTGCCTGAGCATAAGCAAATTTTCAGGACTGGGGACATAGAGACTGGATGCAAAATGGAGCATGAGTAGGGGAGCCCTTCCAAAAGAATGGGATTTCATAACCCACCAAAAGGCACATTCAGAACGAGGACAAAACACTGTGCTCAGCATCCCTGCAAGGCTCCAGGAGCAGCCTGCACACCAGTTACCCATCCTGAGGTATGTGAACCTCCAAGGTATTTAAATCCTGTGCGGTGACCTGGCCATGCAAAGATGGAGAAAAACACTCCTGCTCTGCGGAAACATCTGCGTGCCTGGAAAATGCACTTGCTTATTGAAACCCAGGTCCAGGGAAAGGCACCAAACCAGATCCAGAGCTTTGTTTGTTTGTTTCCTACAGATTTTCCCTTTTTTCCCCACTTGGCAAATCTGCTGGGTTTTGTTTTGAATGGAGCCGAAATGAGCATGCCTCTTTTGTTTAGCAATAACAACTAACTTATATAGATCCCGCTCCTGCCAGGACATTTTTGTTTGAGCTCCAGAAGCCCAGCGCTCTTAGCCCAATGCTTGGAGGAGCTCGACGTGGTGCAAGGCCAGGAGCTGCTTGCACAGCACCCGGGTCGGTGCAGTCTCCTGAGCAGCAGGCACCGGTTTATCCCTGCCACCTCCACACCAGGCATCCTGCCGTGCATGTAGGTGCTTCTTGAGGACCTTGTGACCCAAGGCAGCACCACGGCACAGCATTGGATTGGAAAGCTGACTCACAGCAGCTTGGTACCCGAAGAAGCTGGAGGAGAAAAACACATCCCGGGTGAGATTTGGAACATCCCACCAGCATTCAGCGCCCTGCACCTCCGCAGGAGTGGAGGACTCCGCAGTGGGAGCAAGAGGGATAAAGCATCATGCCTCACTGTTCAGGCTGCTCCCTGAATCTGGAGGCTTTTGCATCCCTTGGGGAATGCTCACACTGGGAATGCAGCAGCTGCAGTGTGCAGGGATTTTGGGACCAACTTGGCTGTTGGAGGGGCTGTGGCAGAGGGGAACATGTGAAGTCCCATGTCACAGGTCAGTTGGTGAGTTGCTGGTGTCCTCTCGAGGAGTGGCCATGTTCCCTGGTGCAGCACTGCAGGGAAAAGCCTGTCTGCATGGCTCACCACCACTGCACCCCCTCCTAAATTGCAGGGTCTGAATTTGGGAGGGATGGAGTTTTCAAGACTTCAAGAGATCACTTGCTGCAGAGGCCTCCTATAAAATACCCCATTTCTGCAGGCCCAGCAGTGCGTTTGGGGGGGGGG
>VZRU01018226.1:98658-115804 GCA_013398155.1 Pedionomus torquatus | reverse complement strand
GGTGGGGGGGTGGAAGGGAGCAGAAGTGCTCAAGTAAATTTTGCTTGCTGCTGATGCTGCTTCTCTATTTTTGCTTGCTTATTTTTTTTTTTTCTTTTAAATTTTAATTAAGCATCCCAATAATGTTTTCCAAACGAGCCCAGAAGGAAACTGTGGAGACCCCATTAAAACAAGTCGGAAATCAGCCTTTCAGTTCGTGGGTCCCACATGCCCATCCCCAGAGGGAACTGCTGCTGTGCACATGCCGCAGTCACAAAGAGGCACTGTCCTGGTCATGCTGGCACACACATGTCCCTCCTGCCCTGCCTGCACACACCCCTCACCCAGCGCTGCCAGGGCACAGGGGCGCTTTTCCTCGGTGACTGCAGTGAAGGACGGTGTGCGATGGCTGGCTCTCTAGTCAAGGCAGAGGATGCTGACTGCCATCAGCCCACGAGTGCCAGCCCTGAGCTGCTCTGCAGGGGACACCGGATGGCACAGCCTGGCTCCGGGCACCGTGAGTCATCCCTTGAGGAAGGGGAAACACAAAACCTCAGAGTCTTGCACAGGCTCCATCCGCACAACCAGGTCGGGAAGGAGATGCCAGCGGGGAGAAGTAACAGCCACGGCTCTGCCTGGATGGGAGAAGTAACATCCACGTCCCTCGGCTCTGCACTCCAGCCCAGCTCTGCCAGCTTCACTGTTTTCACCATAATTTACCCCAGCGGAGCTCCTCCCCTGCCCTGCCCAGAAGCTTGCACCTAGAAAATCTGCTTTTCTGCTTTTGCGCTCCCAAATTTCTGTGGGTCTCGAGCTATGCGGGTGTGTGTATTACAGAACAAGGGTGTCCCTGCCTGGAGGGGGTCAGGAGCCACTGCCCAGGATGCAGCAGCCCCCTGTCACCAGCACCACTTGTCCCTGAGGCACCTCCCAGTGCCAAAAGCCCACAGTCCCTCCCCACCAGCACGGGCACTGGGAATCTGCTATGGGCAACAGGGCTCAGCCCTGGGCTCCCACCTCCCAGCCAGGGCAAACCCTCCCTGCTGCGCTCCCCACAATGCCAGCCTTTAATTGCTGCTTGACATTAAGTATCTGAGCAAGGAAGTCTTGGGTAAATGTTCTTGCTATGGGAACACACAGTGCTGAGTCTCTTTAATTACATTGTTTTTGTTTGGCTTTTTTTATTAGTTGTGCTGTGGCTTCCCCTCCCTGACAGGCCAGCGAAGCGCACGCTAAATATGGCCGGGTTTAAAGTCCGCCGTGAAACCCGAACCGCGGCACCAGACTGGCTGGACGCGGCGCAAGCCAGGGTTACGTGGGACACGCATTCCAGCTGCCGCGGTCCTGCTCCAGCCCCGTGTTCCCCCCGTTCCTGCTCCAGCACCCACCATCGCAGCGCCTCAGAGCATAACCACCACGCTCCACAACACCGATGCATTCTCCTCCTCCTCACCCACCAAATCCTCCTGGGAACACAGCTTCACCCTGTGCTCCACAGACCCCATCCCATCGTACCCATCAATTCCACACTGGTCCTCATCCCACGCTGACTCCATCATACACATCACTTCCACACTGGTCCCCATCCCACCCCATCTTCATCATACCCATCAATTCCACACTGGTCCCCATCCCAAAGCACCCTGCCCCACACCTGCTCTGCCCACCTCCAGGCTGCCCCTCAGGGCCAAAGAGCCCTCTTCCCACTGTCCACGCCGCTTTCATCTTCCTCTGCCCCCCTTGTTATTTTAAAGGCATTCCAGAGGATGCTGTCAGGCTTGGATGTGGTTTGGTTGGGTTGTTTGTTTTCGTACTGGAGGTTTTATGATCGCATTGGGAACGAGCCCTAATTGAGCTGCAATTCGAATTGCAGTCCGTGGGTATTTGTTTCATTTTTGGAAGGGCTTAAACGGCAGCGCAGCTTAGGCTGGAGAACGCATTTGGTTTTAACTGGAACCTGATGGAGACAGGACTGAGCAGGACGAGCTGCCCTGAGCTGTGACCAAAGCTCATGGGGAAGCCCCGTGCGGCCGCCCCGGCGCCAGGTACCCACGGCAGCAATGGGAAATGCCGGGTGCGACCACAGCCCTGGGACCACCCGAAAACCCTGCTGCTGCCAGGCAGGAGGCAGACGGAGCCGGTCCTGCGGTGCCGAGAGCCAAGCACAGCTCTGGGGCCCGGCTCAGCTGGGGCTTGCAGCCACCCTGAAAACTTCTACGCCCTGCAAACCCCTGTCCCCTGCAAAACCTGCATTCTGCAAACCCACCCCCTGTAAACTCTGCGTCCTGCAGTCCCTTAATGTCCTGCAACCCCATCCCCTGCAAGCCCTGCATCCTGCAAACTCCTGTCCCCTGCAAACCTCTGACCCCTGCAAGCTTCTGCCCCCTGAAAACCTCTGCACTGCAGGGTCTGTGACTTTGTGCCCCCCAGCACCCCACGCAGGGAGCTCAGCCCCAGGGCTGGCTGGGAGCTCCTTCTCCAGTCAGGACCTGCTGTCAGCCCCGAGCTGCTCACAGGAACCAGGCAGCAGAAACGAACGGGACCTAAAGGTCAGTGCCCAAACTGCCCTTCGGAGGATCTACGTTGGTGTCAACTTCTGCTGACCGTGCCCTGCGCCGACTGCCAGAACTAGGAGTTCAGCCCCAGCACCCAAAATGTGCCTGATGCTTCTGGCACCCACAACCAGCTGGACCTTTTTGCAGGTAGGGACGGGAGGACAGAGAGGTTTCCAAAGTGCAGAGAGGCCGGCCAAGCCCCTGCTCCGCACTGGAACGGCGCTTCCTCCTGTCCTTCCAGAATCCCACAAGCCCGGATGCTGGAGCAGGTCAACAGTGCTCTGGAAGACACCCCCGACCTGCTGGCACCATCCCGGCTAAATCAGACTTCCGCATATTAAAAGCGGATGAGCAGCGGGGACTCGCTGCCCTTCTTTCAGGAAGAAATCCTATCCTGGCGTGGCCTGCCAGGAACGAGCACCGCTCTGTGCCACAGATGCATGTGTGCAAACTCTTCTCGGGGGTATCAAATGCAGAAGCTGAGTCATACGACGCCTGGTCTCAAAGATCACTGAAGGCAAAAGGAGGGAGAAAAAAAAAATAAAAATGGGGTTGCAGGGCCCCAGTTTGGACCCAGCTGGAGCAGAAGGTGGGTGCTCAGCGTGGGGATGCTCAGCCATGTGGCCAGGGTCTGGCTGCCATGCTGGGAGGAGTGAGAAGGGATGTAAGACCAGGTTCAAACAAGCTTAGTCCTGTCCCCCTGCTCAGACCCTGACACCCACTTCTTGGAAGGGAGAGGGGCAGGCTGCTGGAGAAGCTGCTGGGGCAACCTCAGCCTGTGTAGGGCCAGTGGAAGCATCTGAGCACTGTCCTGATGGGAGGAGGGGCCACGGGGGCTGTGATGGCATTGCCCCAGCTCCTCTGAGGGCTGCCACCACGTACTGCACCCCAGTAAACACCTGGGACCCCCCAAGAGTGGGAAGAGCCATCCTCCCACACACACTTTGAGACATCATGTCTTCCCCCACAATGGCTCAAGCACATGTGGGAGGAATGTGTTTCAGCATGGCCTTGCAGCAGGACAACATCCCACACTGCCTCCTCCTCCTCACCTCACTGAGACCCACTGGCGTTCTCCTCCCTGAGACCAGCTCCTCTGCAACATCTGGGATGGTGGGGCTCCACAGCACCCCCACACCCAGGACCACCACTATGGTTCAAATGTTGTCTCAGCTCTGAGCTCTGCTGGAAACAGGGCTCCTGGGAACCGCATCCCCCCTGCCTGGCCCTGGGGCTGCAGCTTGCCCCAGTACAGAGGCACAGCCACATGCCGGGAGGGCTGAGACCTACAGACTCATCACAGCGGTGAGAGGCAATCGATTTGAACCCAGATCTGCAGGGATGACCAGCAAATCCTTTAACCTCCTGCGCCACCTGGTGCCACCAGGAAGAATACGCTAGTGAGATCTGCCTTTCATTGGTATCCTCCTCTTCTCCAAATCCACAAAATTGGAGAAAATTGACCAAAGAAGGGCTTCTGGAGGTCACCTGAGCTCACTCGCCCATACCTGTGGCTGGTCTCCATCCCTAGCCAATTACACCCATCCTGAGCTTCACAGTGCTCCAGGGGTCTTCCCCAGCCCACCACTGGGATGTCCTTTCTGGTGGAAACCCAGGTCCAGTCCATCATCCTACTCAAGCCATCCAGTTAGACAAGGACCAAGCTACTCAAGCGCACCAAAGCTGCACGATGAAAACCAGCACCACTGGCTAAAGACTTCCAGAGCTGCACCCAAAGGGGTTATAAAAGGCAGGCCACAGACATTGATCTCGGCGGGGAAGAGGAGACGACGGCCAAGACACAATGGAAGAACAGACAAATGCACACACCCGGCTCCAGAGCAGCTGCCCAGCTGGTAAATGTTACTAGAATCAGAAAACCCCTTTCCCGCTGGAAGGCAACCAGCAGCGCTGGGCACGCTGGCCGCTACCCACAGGGTGTCCCTGGCACCGCTACCAAGAACAGCCACCTCCCCATTGGGGATCATCTTGGACTGCTGGTGGCATGTCCCAGGCTGGCTTCCCATTCGGCACAGCTTCATGCCAGGATTTGCTCTCAGCTTATTCCACAACCAGCTCCCTGCCTAGTACCCACTGGTCTCTGACGTGAGAGACCAACCTCACCATGTAGACCCAGTGCCAGCACTACCCAGGGCAATGCCAGAGGAGCTGGTTCACTGCCACCCGACTACAAAAGCACTCACGTATGCCAGAGCCAATCTTCCCTCCATGAATCTCCAGCTGAGTCAGGGTCCAAAGGCTGGGGTACAAGAGAAGCCAACACTTTTTTTGGTCATTTTGCTAGAAAACACCCCACAAGTGCTCGAGCGCTGTTGTAACAGCACTAGTTGGGGAGACATCACCACCACCCAGGTCTCCTTCCAGCCAAGTTTGTCTGCTGCTTCCATCAGCCCAGAGCTTTCCCACCTCCTATGTCAACTTCTTCCCTCTCTAGCTGCAGAAAGCTTTGAGATACCATCAGGTGGAGAAGCTCAAGTTGAAGATAATGGAGTCTGTGGAGAAATTGTCAGAGCTCCCAGGACAGTAAGTAGAAAAGATTTCCACCCTAATATAAAAGAGGAACACTAAAACCATAATAATCACCAAGTCGATCCTCTGACCATCAGAACACACTCATCCATCCATGCAGTGATGTGACCAGTGCTGCTAAACACACCCATGGGAGAGCCAGGGGTGCAAATGCCCTTTCCCAAGGTCTTGCAGGACATGACAGCGCTGGGAAATGTTCTCTGCTCTTATTGAGTGTTGCCTCAGCTTCTCCTGGTCTAGAGACAAGACACTGCCCAAGTTTAGCTGAGCTCTGTTCCTTGTTCCACCAATGATGGCAAGAGGCAGGTGCCTCACACCAGTGAGGTGACACAGCCAGTGCCTCAGTTTCCAAACAGGGGAAATGGAGATAAAGACAACATTGTCTTTTGTAAAGTGCTTTAAGACTTGATAACGAGGAGTTGGGGCTCCTTGCTCCACCACTCGTGACCTGGACTCGTGTGGGCAAGGGAGTGCTTCTAGAGAAGGGACTGGGAGGTGCTCAGTGCAGCTGGGGAGCAGTGGGTGCAGTGGCCAAAATCTCTTTGCAGATGGGGACTTCATCAGCTCGCCTCTGAAGAGCTCTTCCAAGCATGTACAACCATGCCTTCCAGAGGCTAACAGTTTGACCAAATCTGTGTTGATTTCCACCAGGAATGCACCAACCCTGCCAAATTTCAAGTCTCTTTTCCAAAGTGTGGAGGCACCAGAAGTCCTCAAAGAGNGAAAAACACAATTGGCCCATTTTTCCCCAACCTTCTGCTGAAACTTGGAAAAAAAAAGAGAAAGTTCAGCCTGAGGCAGAACGAGAATGGAAAAATTCAGCCCAAACAGTTAAAGTCTGGCAAAGGTATAAGCAAACAAACTTCTGCTGGAAAGTGTTGTAGAGCCTTAACAACAGGCGGCTGCTGGCTCCTGCTACGATCAACGTGTCGGGCAAGAGGTGCCCTCCTCGACCCTCCAGGGCAGCTCACAGGCATGACTTCACTGCAGGACAGAAAAGCAAGGGTGGCAGGGGCCACTCTGACCCCATCACCTCAGAGGCTTGGGATCTCTCAAAGCACTTGTTCACATGGTTTTACTGAGCAGGAGCTTTGAGCTGGACCTAAATGGCTTGGTCTCCTCCATCACCAAGAGGCTGGGAAACACCTCACAAAGTTGGTGGCACCAACACACAGTGGGTGCTTCTGTGTTCTTCCTCCCCCTCTCCATGCCCTGGACAGCGAGAGGGGCTGTGGAGACACCCTCATGCTCCTGGGACACCCTGCTCACCCCACTGTGCTTCTCACCCTGCTTCTCCTGGCTGTTTGCTGCAAGATAGCTTCCTTGGGACACACATGCTCATGGACCTGGAAAGCAATCCTTGGTGCCCACTGTGTCCTGGCACACGCTGGCCTGGGACTCCACACTTTGTCCCCCATGTTCACACAGGCTGGCTTAGGCTGCAGACACACCTTCCCATCTACTGTCTCAACAAACCCTCAGCCCAGGGGGTTTCTCTCTCTTCATTACCCCCAAGTTTTCTGGTGACAGAACAAAAGACGTGGTATGAGCAGAGGTGTGGGGGGGATTTAACTCTTACCTCTGTCATAGTCCACCTGGGTGACTTTGAGCAGGTTGCTTCAGTGTGCTGCAGTGGGGTGCCTATCATCCCCACTAAGACCAGGGAGAACGGCATTTCTGGCAGTGCAATCCCAGTGTGGCCCCAGGACAGTTCTATCCATCCACTGGTGTTTCTACCTGGGGTGAAGAGCAGCTGCTCAGGCAGCAGATACCTCCTCCATGACACAGAAGGAAGATGAGGTGATCATGTTGGTGCATGAGAAAGGCAGGCTTGGGTCCCTGTGCAATCCAGCATCCTGTTCCTGACCTGCCTGCATCATCGGGAAAGAAAACGGCCAAAGAAGCTTCAGGAGTTCATGTGAAGTTCACTCGAGTGGAGCTCTGCTCCATGAGCAAAGCTGCTTTTGTGCCTGCCATGAGCCTTCCAGAGCTCGTGACTGGGGTAGAGCAGGGCCAGGAGAGCACTGGGAGGACAGGACATCTTGGCAGCATCAGCCTTCCACTTGCACAGTAACAGGCAACTGCTGCACCGGCTTCTCCACCTCCAAGAACATGCTTGCAGCTTCACTTTGCTGAGAAGACAGCTCCTTGGACAGCCAGCAAGACACCAAGTGTAGACAAGGAAAGCAGGAGCATTAGCTAAATGTCACGCTGGCTTATCTGTTCCAGAAGGAGCCTCCTTGCTTCCCAGGATTTGGCCCGCTGCATTGCGGGATTTCAGTGCACAGGGAAACCCGACACAGCTCTCCTGAACCACAAGCACCTGCCTGGAGCAGGGCACGGCAGGACTCAGCCCATGGGAAGGATGGAGGAAAAGGTGGACTGACTGCCCACGGGGGACACAAAGCAGTGACAAAGTCCCCACAAGTGCCATGGCACATGTTAGACCTCAGATGACCTGCTTGCTCACCAGTAAACCCACATCTTCACCCAACCTCACTTTCTGACAAAGTCCAGAGGCTGAGGGGTCCCTCCCTGCACTAGAAGCTCAGCCAAGCCTCGCTGGGCTGTGTCTCCCCTTGAGGCTGTTCTGTGGCATGAGGCAGTAGGAACTGACCCACTGAGGAGTCTCTCCTTCAAGGCTTGTTTCTTCTGAGATAGGCCAGACCTACAGATAGGCTGAAGGCTCCATCACACGGCAGGAGCACCCTCTGACTCCCAATCCTGTTGCTCAGTGACTTTTAAAAGAATTTGTTTCAAGATTATATCTGCCCAGATCTCCCCAGACCTAGAAAGACTAATCTGCTCATCTCCACTCCTGCCACTGCCTCCAACCGCCTCCTCTTCCTCCTCTTTGCAATCCTAAACTTGCACAGCTGAACAGTAAGGCTTGAGCTGCCAGCTCCAAGCTTGGAGCCCAGCCCACATCTTGTCCCTGGGGCTGGGGGAACATGTTTGCCAGCAGAAGACCCCAGTTACCAAGTGTCCTAATGCTATCTCCTCCATCAGCAGATCTCAAAGTGTCTGAGAAAAGAGGTCAGCATGACCATTCTCCTTATAAAGGGTGAGAAGCAGGCACAAAGAAGAGCAGATCTTGCTCTCAGTCACTCAGCAGGCCAGAAGCAGCCAGGTCCCCTATGCCACAGGCCAGCACTTTGGCCCTGGCCCCCAGCCCAGGGCACTCTCCTTGTGATGGGTGAAGTTTAGAAATGTTGATGAGTCAGTCTGGGTTGGGAACACCTCTTCATCTGGGTCATTTCTCCCCTGGCACGTTGGCACCTAAAAGTGGTGCCCGGGGATGAAGAGGAGAAACAAGACTGTGGGAAAACCACACTGCAGGATCTACCTGCAGTTCCTGCAGTCTCAGAGTCTACAACAACCATGCACTCGGACACCTGCAGGGTTTGCCTGGAGAACATCAACTTAACAAGTCACATCATCCCACCAAAGGTGATGATGCCTCTTCTTGAAGCAGTGGGCCAGAATTAATCCTGATAATGCCAAGAAGAGCTGTTTCTTGGAGCTCTGCTCAGCTCAGCAGCTGCTGTGGCTGCCATGCTTAACAAGTGCCACAAATGTGTTTGTTTTTTGAAGCTCAGAAACAACAGCTTTTCACAGCAGACCATCAACAAGGAGCCTGCCCTGACTTCAGGCAGGAGAGATTTATTTCCCAGCTACTAACTGGTGAGCTCTTACAAGTCCTGTTGGGACACTTCTTGGGTAGAAACCATACTCTGTCTGAAAAGACCTAGAGAGGGCTCAGGAGAACCTCTGCACCATGGGTGGAGTGAAGACCCTGTGAAGAGTGAAGGTGCAGTTTCTCAAGATGACATTGGTAACTGCTGCCAGGTGTCCAGTTCCACTTTGGACAAAGCAAACATGAAACTCTTCCACATCACCCAACAGCTCTTTGTGGCAGAAGATCTTCATCCCTGTCCCACCTGTCCTGTAAGCAGTGCAAAGAAAGGCAACAGAGGTAAAGCGGGACAGAAAAAGGAATGTCCCTGAAGAGTGAGCTACTGCAGCACGTACTGGGGTAGATGGATGAATATTTCAATGCTGGGGAGAATGGAAGGAAATCTGGAAGTGAGGAGCAGAGGGGACTGTAATTGCTTCTCCCTGACCTTCACCAGGCATGAGGCTCAGCTGATGTGGAGTTCACTGGGGCTTACAAATCTCCTCTGAAAACCAACCAAGTTGACAGAAGAAAGGTGGGTAAGAGGGTCTGGAGACTGAGCGTGCAGACAGTAGGAAAGACTCAAGCAAAGATGGAGAGAGATCTCAAGACACTGAGGACCTGGTCCTCGATATCCCGTGTCCTGGGCTGACTCCTACCTCCAGTTTTGCCTCCCTGCTGAGTGCTGCCAGCATCCAAGCCAGTAGGTCCAATATTGACCTGGCACTGAGAGACGCTCTCCAGGAAGATAAACAGGAGGTTCCTGAAGCTCTGGCAGGCAGAAGTGTCTCAGCCAGCAGGAAACTATCTAAGAGCAGCAAAAACCTGCACAGCAGGCACTACTGCTGTTTAAGGGACAAAGGAGGATTAAAAATCTGAGTACTCAAATATCTTGAAAGTACTGGCTCTCAGGACAAAAAAAAGTTGATGTTTCTGCAGCTCCCGACCTCAGTGTCTCCACCAGCAAGCCCAGCCATCCCTTCTGCATCCAGGGCAAAACTTCCCCAGTCCCTGGGCACCCCGGGGAAGCCCAGCCTGGCACCCCGGGGTCTGGGGAACACCGCCTGTCTTGCTGGGGCTGCTCCAGATACAGGAACCATCTGCACTGCCCTTCGCCAGATGTACATTGGCTCATGGAGAAGCCGGATTCAAAGCCGGCATGTCTGAAGATCCAAGCACTAGTAAGAAACTAAGACTATATGGATATTTCCATGAAAAGAAAAATACTGAAACATTTTTTGGACCCGAGGAGCTAAGACTTTCCAAATCCAGCACACTGACACCATGGGAATACCAGCTGGTGTGAAGAATCCATGGGGCCATCAGGAAGGACTTGACTCACACTATGATTCAGCCACCCATGAGGTTCCCCCTTCATACTAAGGATTGTGGCATCTCCGCACTTTCCCCCCAGCATAACCATGGGGCCTGGGCTGTCTGCTGTGCAAATCCAGGAAACTGGCACCTTCTGGGCCTGGACACTGCCATGGGGAAGAACCAGTGGAGATCCTGTTGGATGAACAGCATCTTCCACACACCTCAGTAAGGACCAAGGCACCCATCCTGCTTTGCAGATCCAGGCCATGGGAAATGTCAGAAAGGTGACGAGAATAAACCAAACAAATTGGGCAAATGAGCTATTTGAGAGGAACCAAAGTGTGCTGGAGAGAATAGATATACAGCACTGAGAAATAATCTTAGAGGGGCTTAGAGGTATGAGCTACCAGCAGAGGGAAGCGACCAGAATAATGCATGGGCGCAATATTTTAAATTTGTCTTTTAAATAAATGATATTTGCTTCCTGTGTTCTCAGCGAGGGAGGGATCTGGCTGAGGGCTCTGGTCCAGACAGGGAGAACCTGGAAATCAGTCTTCTCTGAACATTTTCCTTCTGTCACTTTCCCAGAGGGCTCAATTTTTCCCGCTGAAGTGACAAGAGAAACAAATGCAGACAGGAGCGCTGGAGCTGCCGGAGCCAGAGCCGGCAGCAGCAGGTCACGATGCTGCAGAGAGAGAGGATCCAGCCCTTGGTCTTCTCCCAACTGCTCCAGCCTCTTTGTAAGCATAAGCTGAGCTGCCTCTTCCCAGAAGAGGAGGAAGAAACCTGGGCAGATGGAGGTTTGTGGCATCAGGAGAGGAGGCACAAGGCTTGCACAGACCCTATGGATCTGGACATCTCCCCAGGGACCCCCAGCCCAGGTGCCTCCAGCTCACCACTGGCAGCACGGGGTGGCAGACGGGGAGCTGCATGGACCAGGACTCTCCTGCCTCTGCAAAGCCCTCTCTGGGCTAAGGACCAGCTGCAGCAGGAGCATCGCCATGGCCCTGAACAGCAGTTACCCTTCGGCCTTTATCTGTCCATGGCTGACTCATGGACAAGGAGGATAAGAGGTGGTTTTCCATAAATAAATTATTCCTTTTGAATGTTTTCCTCAAGGAAAACTCAAATTTCAAGGAGGTATTTTGGGGGCTTGCTCCTCCCTATCCCCATCAGTGAGTCCCTCAGAGTCCCTGGTGAATCACTGTCCCACCAGCTCTCATTGTCACACCAGGGCTGTGTGAACTCCTGCTCCCCCCATACACCCAAAAGCACTAACTGTGGCCATCCTCAGGGTGCTGGGGATAAAGTCAAGTTCTTGAACCCCATCTCTGTTCAACACCAAGAGTTCCAGGGCTCCTTAACTGGTGTCCATCTTGCCCATGGAGAGGTGTCTTGGGAGGGTGGGGGGATGGCAGCACTAAGAGCCGGCAGCTCCCAGTCCTCCCCTGATCCAGGGGAGCCTCTGCAGACCTTTTCTCTGGGGCTGCAGCTCCTCTTGGCCACATTTATCACCCGTAAACTGGCTTTCTCACAGCCTGCTGATGGCAACATCCATCTGCCAGGCCAGGGGGAAGCTCAGGCTGGCCGGAGCCCTTGGGCAAGGGGCCCTGCTGGGAGTTGGCTTCCCAGGCAGCCGGGACGCCCCGGCAGAGCACGGCGCGGTGTGGAAGTCCAGCTCCCATACGGCTAATTCAATAAGTCACAGATACCATGACTTCATAAGGCAGAGAGGCTCCACAGCTATTAGGGGAATTGGGAACGGGGGGAGGAGGAGCTGAAATGGAGAAGGGATGGAGACGGGGAGGGTGGAGAGGGGGAAGCTAAGACAAGCAGCAGAACAAAACATCCCATAAATCATGAGGAGCTGCTGAAATACCAGAACAAATGACCCCATAGCTTGGCCATTGTTCCCGAGCGAGGGCTTAAAGCGCTCCCAGTCGAGACAAAGCGCCTCGCGTTTCGTTTCAACACTGCGCTGGCCTGTCCAGGACCTGCCTTTGGCACAACCGAGCTGGGGGGGGTTGCCTTTCACCTCAGATCGACGGCTGGGGCTGGTGAGATGGGAGAGGGCAAGCTCTGGGCAAGGCTGGCTGCCCCACGCCACCGCCGGTGCAGATGTGGTGCCCACACCACAGCCTGCTCAGAGCATCTCTTGGCTCCCAGATGCCCACACACCTCCCAGGCTGGGGCACTCCTCCCCTTCAGCTGAGAGGCTCAGGGTGCTTTTTTTCCCTCGTATTTCCCCTCATCCACGCTAAAAGCTTCCTTGGCTGGGAAGAGCAGCAGCTCCAAGCATCCTCTTGGATGTTAACATTAAGTTGGGAGTAAAACAGCTTGAGTAGGGCTGTGAAACCCGGAGGAGGTCTAAGCCTTTATGGTGTTGCTCCTTCCCTCCTCCCAAAAAGTTGCAGATAATTTTTTTTTTGTTTTGTTTTGCTGGTTCCCCCTCGCACGCAGGCAGCTGTCAAGCAAGGAGTCTTGGGGAAAGTCCTGCAGGAGCACAGGCTGCCGCGATGGAAGCAGCACAGGGTGAAGCTTTGCAGTAGCAGCCCTCCAGCGCGCTGGCTCGGGAACAGTCAGAGAGATCAGCCGGCAGCTCAGCACCTCCCACGGGACCGCGGCATTCGGGTGTCGGGAGGCGAGGAGCCGGCCGACAGGGCCAGGTCATCCCCGCCGCCTGCCCACGCCGGCCGGCAGCAGCGCAGGAAGGGGGCTGAGCGCTGCCAGGCACCTCCACAGCAGGGGTTTCAGGCCCCAGCACGGCGATTTTAGGAGAATTCCTACACCCAGGGGGAACGTTATTATGTTATAAAACTTTTGAGCAACTTTCACGAAAACACTTTCATTTTAAAAAAACCCAAAAACCAAAAAACAACAAACCCTTTTGCTTTATAAGCAAACCCGAAATGTGAGGCAGAGTACGGCAGCGGAGCCGCATGTGCCGTCTCTGCCAACCTGATGGTGCCAGCGCGGCTCCTGCCCCACGGTCCCATGGCAGAGGGATGCCGTTACACCCGGCCCCGGCGCCGGGCATCCCTCTGCCATGGGACTGTGGGGCAGCTGGCTGGGACACCACAGGACAACCGCTCCACAACCTCCCCATCCCGGTGAGCACGGAATGCAAGTGGGAGCTGCCGGGTCTCTGCGCATCCCTCTCTCCAGCAGAGAGGACGCTGCGAGGAGCGGAGACTGAGCGACGTACGTACGTGCCAGGGGTCAGACAGCAAAACAAGGCGCAGGCAGGGCTGAAGCCCAGCCGCCTGGCTGCCTCCTCGCCTCTGTAACCACCAGACAAGACGCTCCTGCCAGCGTTGCTTTCACAGCTCGTGGTGGGCAGCCAACGAGCAGAACCGAGATAAGGGGACGGGGGAAGCAAGGAATGCGCTGCATTTTTCCTGAGCCACCACGGGAATAGGCTGTTTTGACCACGGATCGCAGGGGAGGCTGGTCGGCATGAAAAAAAATCAAGGAGCCCAAATAGAAAAGGCAGCAAGTAGAAGTAAACAATGGAGAAGAAGAAAACAGAGAGGAAAAATTGGGGTGGACAGCAAGAGGTGGGTATGGGAGAAGCAGCACAGTGAGGAAGGCAAGAGAGGAACAAATGGATGAAGGAGAACCAGACAGAGAAGTAGGAAAGGAGAAGGAAGAGACAAATGGATTCCAGGAGGACAAACCTGCCAGGGCTGGAACTCCCGACGAGCACCAGAGCTGGAAGGATGCGAGAGGGGGACAGAGGCTCCCAGGCTCCGCACACGCCTGGACCAGCAGAGAGCAGCCCTTTTATTGGATTAAGACCCGCTCAAGAGGAAAGACAAATGTGGATCCTTTCTCAGGTGACACGCACAAGAGGAGAGGAGGCTCTCTTTGCCTCGATTCGCCCTACGGGGGAAGAAAAGGGCTTGCTGGTGTTTAGGGGTTGCTGTAGGGACAGCGGGAAGGCTCCACAGGAGCCGCCAGCTTCCAACTTCTTCACTCCAAAAGCAGAAGGTGGCGAGCTTCAAATAAAGAGTGCTTTTGTCTCGCACGCCTTCACACTGTTTAGGCTTTGGAGCTAGATTAGTATCACAGACCAGCAGAAAGCAGAGCTTTAATAAATCAGCTCCAAACTCCTTCCTTGCCCAAATTGCCAGTTTTTTCCTCATTTGGAGCTCAAGCTGCCTCGGTTCCCTGCGAGCCACTGCATGCACCGTCCAGCAAAGAGGAGGAGGAAGGACTCAGCAAACTGAAAGAAAAGGGGCCAGCAGCAGCCCCCAGGCTTCTCCCCAAGCTCAGGAAAGCTGCGTGCCGCCCAGCTCCCCACGGTGCTTCTCTCCAGGCACCTCCCGGCAGCACGACACGGGCTCCCGGGAGCAATGGGCTGAGGTGATACAGCACATTCATGGGCCCTAACACTGGGGACTTTGTGGTGCTGGCTTTTAAAAAAAATAGCCTAAAAAAAGCCTAATAATGAAGTATTTATTTCGGTAAACAACATATGAATGTAAGAAGTGTTTTCTCAATACTTCACTTTTTNACTAACGAGGCTTCGCTCACCGACGGCTGTGCTCGGGAGCAGGACCACGCTCCGCTCGCCCGGTGCAGCACATAAACACGTGCTGGGAGAATAAAGCCTGCCTTGTGCTGGGGGGAGAAATGTGACCCGCTGGCACGGACACCCCCCCACCCCCCGGCGAGGTGGGCAGACGTGCTCCAACGGATGCAGGGATGGTGGGACCCGCGACAGGAGCATCCCTGCACCTCCGGGTAGGCAGCGCGGGACATTCAACGCCTTATTTAATTGTGGCAGCAAATAATTGCATCTCCTGGGCCAGAGAAATGCCAGCACCCAGCAACCCTCCCCACGGGGCTTCGAGGTGACACCAGAGACAAGGAGAAGGGCCAGGAGGAGATGAAGGGACCTATTGTGCCCACTGTACCTGGTAGCTCTCAGGGCAGGGGACACGGTGTCAGGCAGACCCTGTGATGCTGTACAGCTCCTTCTTTTCTACCTCAGCTCCCTCCAGCCCTACCTGAGCACCTGAACAACCAGGAAGGCTAGAAAATTGGCTCAGTTTGCCCTGCATGAGGATGAGCCACATGATGGTTTCCACTATGGCAGAGACACAAGGGGTTGGACTGATGGTGTTTTGGTATGAAATTCAGGCAGAAAACAGTAACCCCTCCACCAGACCAACATTCAGCTTGTCAAAGCAATGACCACTGATCATTTTGTGCTTATAATCTCTACCTCTTCCTTGGTAACAGGTAATGGCACGTCCACAGGGCCTGCCTTTCCTTCATACCTCGGGATTAAGATGGGCAGGAGTCTCAGAAGGCGTTGATTTGGGAAAACAGTCCATCACTTTTCCATCCCCCACCTGCCCATGTGGAGTGAGCTGAGCCCCCCCCCCCATACACAGCAGGAACATTCACCCTCCACACACAGGCACATAAAATGACACAGTGGTGACCTTAACTTAAGCTTATAAATACACAGACATTGGAGCCATGCAGATATTTGCTCTGGTTTTGCAAGGGCATGAGCCACACTTTCCATCAGCCGCAGCACCCAGCCTGCCCTCCAGGAGCAAGGTGTGGGGCAAGCAGGGGCAGAGGAACCCACGGTGGCTCCAAAGGCCCTTCACGATGCTTTGGAGTAATTATCTGAGGATGCTCATCCCTCTACAACAACCATGGATCCCTGAAGATGTATGAGGGAAGGAGAGAAAGGATGTTTCACGCCAGGGAAAAGGCCAGGTGCCCGCTTTGCAGGACACGGCCGCAGAAGTGACTGGTGCTCGGGTGGAAAAAACCTCCAGGTGCCTCCTGGAGTGCAAACCTGCATGTGTGGACCAGGCACATGCACGACCAGCAGGCATGAAAACCTGCCTGCAGCATGCCCGTCCTGCCAGGAAGGTGGACCTCTGTGAGCAGGTGCCCCCAGCTGCTCTTGGGTAACCAAGGATGTGCCCATGGAAAAACTAATTAAATTCCTGCACTGCATCAACGCAGCTACATGGCGCCTGGGTTGTCTGCTTGACCACGGCAACAGGGAGAGGGTTAAAGAGGACGCTGAGATGGTCAGGGAGCAGGCGGTGGGCAGTGCCCTCGCCCCGCTACTGCCTGCCTGGTCCTCGTCACCACGACCCCCTTGGGTCACCCCTCTGCTGAGTGCCAGCGAGACTCCGCGCCCCAGCCCCCGAGCCTACCCCAGCCCCTGGGGCAGACGGGATGTCTGATCCAGCTCAAGGTGTCCCCAGACATGGACAAAACCCCGCAGGGCAGTTATGGTCCCCCTGGCCAGACCAGAAATGCCTGTGTCCCTGCAGGAGCGGTGGCATCAGGTCCTTCCCTTTGGGGCCTCAGACATTCCACTCTCCACCTCCAGAATGATGGCATGTGGGAAACCGAAGGCAAAAGTGATTCCTCCTCACCAAGAACTTGCTTCTGAGCTGGCTTACAAAAAAAAACCACCATAAAATAGCACCATCTACCACTGCTGTGGTGTCGCTGCCGTACAAGGTGCTTTGCAAACTAATCCAAGACAGATGGTTTCCCCCAGGAACCAGCGAGTGAAATGTACCGCAAATGTACCTTGACACAGCAGGGCTAAAAGGGGATCTGGGGGCTTCAAATAGACATTTAAAGGGAGGAAAGAGGTTTAATGACTTCTCTCGCTTCTTTATTATGTATAAAGAGAAACTCTGATTGTTTTTAATGAGTTCCTTGCCTCTTTTCCCATTTGGTGTATTACAAATTCACATATTTGTCTACTTGGAAGATTCATAGTCATTGCTGAACAGCTTTCCTGATGACATCGTTTCAGCAAAGGGAAAAAAGTTGTGCAACTGGAGAAGAAAGCAATCTGTCACCAAATAGCTTCGATTCTTTGTCTGGCCTCATTAATACCTAGTTAGCTTTGATGCCTAACTAACCTCACAGATAGAGGAAGCCTTTGATGAGGACTCCGCAACCTCACACTGAAGTGTTAGAACATACAATAAATGCCAGGAAGATCTCCAAAAAAAGCAGAGAAAATGAAAACCAAACTCAACATTCTTGCAATTTCTAAGCATTTCTTTTTTCT
>VZRU01018226.1:78420-98155 GCA_013398155.1 Pedionomus torquatus | reverse complement strand
CAGCACCAGTGGGGAGCCCCTCTGCCTCCTCATGCCCTCACGGCTCCCAGTGCCACCACGCTGGCTGTGGCTGTCCCACCACAGCTCTGGGCTCTGGTTTATCCAATGGATTGTTTTGGGCAGCGAGGGGCCACGGGATTCATCCTCCGGCAGCTCCGATGCTGTGGGGCAGCAGTGTGGGGTGGGAAGGGAAGGGAAGGGAAGGGAAGGGAAGGGAAGGGAAGGGAAGGGAAGAGAGCAGCTGGTGGTAGGGGCTGCTGGAGGTTGTGCTCTGGCCCAGCATGAGTGTCCTGCAAGACCCCCATGGCTCAGTTTACGGGGTCTCCAGCCCCCAAAGGAAGGAGGTGCCTGGGGCTCCCCACTGCTCACTGTGTTTTGACTTAATACCCTGGGGGAGCTTCAGCAGCAGATGGATGGGTTTGAAGGGGTGTTCTCCCAGAGGACGCTGCTTGGAGAGGGACAGAGAATGGGGACAGGGGACAGAAGGGGGACTGGAGAGGCAGGAGCTCCTTTTCCCCAGCCCTGTCCTGCAGCTCTTACCATTCAATGCTCAGAGACCTGGGCCGGAAGGCAGACAGCTCGGCCGAGGCATACTCAGCTTTCCTTCTCTTCTCCTGCTTCTGCTTAACCGACAAGCGGTGGGCAAACCTAGAGAGGCTGCTTTCCGACCTGGGGAAGGGGAGAGGAGAGGTGTTAATGTCACTGAAGCAGCCCAGCTCCCAGTGGCAGGTCCACGGCACAAAGCCAGGTGATGCTTAGAGCTGAACCCTCCGGAGGGTCAGGAGCACCGGGACAGGGCGGCACCTGCCTCGGGGGGAAGAAGCGAAGCAGCAGGAGGTTTAGCATCGCTTTGCAAAGCCAGGACCAACATGGGCCCATGGCGTGCCGTTAGCAAAACCAAAGCTGTGTGCCTGGCAGGCTGAGTTAGAGCCAGGTCCTGCCCCCCACTGCAGGAAAACTGCTTCCCTACATTGTATGTTCCTGCCCAAATGCCACCGGTGATGGCCAGCACTGGAGAAACAGCAGCTGCCTCTGCTTTGCGCAGTGCCTGCCTGAGAGTGGTCAGGCAGCCAGAGAACCATCATCGGACAGAAGCAGAGTGGACCTGTGCCATGGCCACACACTCCTTCAGAGATGCCCTAGACCCCTGTGGTCTCCCAGCTGGGGGTCTCAAACACCAGGAGGGCTTTCCTGATGAGGGCTGACACAGAAATCAGCCCATGTTGGAGATGTTTCAGAGGAGGAAAGAGAAACGTCTGCAAGCAAGTTGGTTCAGATGCAAGACTGGTCTGTGCTGGCAAAGCTTGTGTGGGGTGCTCTGGTGTTGCTCCCAGTTCCTGGATCCTGGGAGAGGAGCATCTCCAGGCTCTGGTGCCATGCTCCACGGTAGCTCTCTCCATAAGAGAAACGATGTCCTAAGGGCAAACCAGATGGTCTCTGAGCCTGAGGGCACACAGAAAACTGGTGCTGAGATTTGCTTGGGAGGCATTTGCCCTGCAGAGACCTGCAGCTCCCTGTCCCTGCTCAGCCTTGCAGTGCCAAGGGCCAGCACAAGTGGCTTGTAGCCAGACATGGTGTCACAACTGTCCTGGTTGTGGCTGAAACCACGACAACAACCCATCCCTGCTGCCAAGGTGGGAACAAAGGAGGAGCTGCCTGGGGAGCTGGGACACCCCAACTTGGGCACACTACCAGACTGGTGGCACTGGTGCGACCTCCCAGCCCTGCCATGCACACTGGCACAGCTGCTGTCTCTCCTCTGCCTTTACTCCTGCTCCAGCATGACCTGCTCCCACCATTCAGCCAGCCCCAGGCTGGGCAGGGAAGGGATGTGACAGAGGTCCCAAGGGATAAGGGACAGACCTCGGGGGAGACTTTGAGCCTACACACACTGCTAAAGTCAATCCTTCTCTCCTCTTGAGTCCTGACCAGCTTCAACCAAACAAAATACATCCAAAAAAAGAAAAAAAAAAAAGAAGGTATTTCTCAGAAACACAAGCTCCCTGCCTTTCCTCACAATAATTAAGCCAACCACGACCAGCTAACAGTTTTTTTCCCTGATACATTTTAAACACAGACATCTTCAATTCATTAACTCTGGTTATTGATTTATTTTTCAGCTTATGAATTGCTGTTGCTGGGGACGGGGTGGAGACAGCTTTCTGGAGAAGGCTCTCGTCTCTCCGATCACCGCCGGGAAAGAGCCACTCAGACCTTCCAGGGTCATTCTTTACATTCTTGAGAAGAAATACTACTTTGATGTAAAGGATGAGGTTTGCCTTAAAAGAAACCCAACAAGAAACCCAAACCTCAGCTTTCCTCCGCTTGCAGCCGGAGGAAGAGGCGTTTGAAAAGGAGTGATCCAGGCGCCTGGTGAAAGCCCCTCCAGCAGAGCCCAGCACTGACACCACCCCACCACCTCGCCTCTCCTTTGATCTGGTGTCAAAGCCCCGCTGTAATAAGAACCCAGTTTAGGGAGGTGTGGGCACTGGCCGCTGATGCTCTCAGCAGCCCCCCAGAGTGCTGTGGACCCCGGGGTGAGCAGGGCTCAGTGCTGACCCAGGGATGGGGCTGGGTGGTGGGAACGGGTGCTGCTGGCTTCTTACAGCTTCTCCTTGGTGGCATTCAATTGCTCCCACTGCAGCAGCCCTAATGCTCTCCAGGGAGGTTCCTGCCACACTGCAGGGGTGAGGGCTCCATCCCCAGCTACCAGAATGCTGAGGAAGTTGATTTCATGGGATCTGGAGACTGCCTGGAGAATGTTATCCTGTTTGCTATACTCACTGGGAACTGCCAGAGTCACCTCTCCCAAACTGGTCCCCAGCAGGGACGGCAGGCTGGGAAATCCCAACCAACCTGCACAGATGCAGGAAGGCAGCAACCCCCTAAGACAAACAAGTTCCTCTGCCATGCAAGACATGCCTCTTGCCATCCACCAGGACAATTGCCCACCCAGGAGGCTTACTCAGACACATCCATCTGCCCAAAGCAGAGAAGGAGAAGCCACTGGACGGAGACAACAGCATCTGCCAAGAAGAGCTGGCAGGGGCAAAACAGGGTGATGTGCTGACAGGACTTAGAACGAAGGAGCATTAGTCCCCAGGGACAGGGTGCTGGTGGGGCTGGAGAAGCCAGCTGGGTCCTCGGGGACATGTGGCCTCACTGTGACTACCCTTTGGCACAGCATCGCAGGGGAAGGCTCAGGGACAAGGGCAATGCTTTTTGGCTCAGGGCTGGCACTGCCTTGATCACCCTCACCCAAGTGAGGCCACACGTAATCCAGAAGGTGACCAAGTATCTTGAGATGTTGGGTGCTGCTTTCACCCCCCAGACCAACCTTCCAGCCTACGAGTCACCCAGCTGGTTCACCCACTGCCTCCCACTGCTCACAGCCAGCTTAAAGGAGATGGCTGCGACCACTTTGATGGGCTGATGCCTCCTTCTTGAGAGCTTGTCAGCAACTCATTTGGCCCTCAGTGATAAACCAGCTCCTCTCACCTCTGCCAGACCCAAAGCTCCAGCAGAAGCATCACTAATTGGAGAGCCAGGAGCACATTACTGTATCATCTGGCTATTTATACAAGTGCTGCTTTACATAAACTGTATTGCAGGAGGGGGAATGAATCATACCTGCTCTGCCGTGGCTGCACGCAGGCAAACACAGCCTGATGCCAGCAGCATGCTCTGCCCCACATCCCCTCACCCCATCGAGGCCCTGCTTGTGGGTCAGCTTCCACAAATTCCTTGCGCTGGGGCTGCTCCGGTCCCCCAGGGTCAGGATGCTACTCCCACAGCAGCATCGTGCTTGGGGTCTGGGCTCTGCAGGGTGGCAGCAGCAGTGAGCCTCCAGCGCGGGGAGAGGGATGCTGCTGGGACCACACTTCCACTTCCCAAGTGCTTTCCAAACACTAATAGATGCCCCACTTCCTTGAGAAAGATCAACTTTAGCAATCTGTCATGGTTTTGGCACCTCAAACCAGGATAGAATCTCAAAGTAGAGGCAGGGAAACTGAGGCATAGAGAGTTCGTGCGCGTCGGGTACATTTCCTATGGCTGTTGGCATCCATCCTTTTGTGCACTTCTCTGATGGGCAAGGTTTTTGTGCCTTCTCCCATCCATACCTGCATGCTTGACTCCACGAGTGACAGCTGGCAGCTCCAGACAGCCACTGCCACCCCGAGCCAGCTTCATCCCAGCCATGGGACAGGGACAAGGCCATCACCACTCCCCCAGCCCTGCCCGCTGCAGGGGGTGGGGGTCTCATGATCCAGCTCTGGCAAGATTTGTGGTGACCTGCCCACCCCACCAGAGGAAGCAGCATCTCTGCAGCGGCTCATCTCTGCAGCAGCTCAGCATCAGCGCTGCTGGGCCTCGGTGGACCCAGCCTGCTGGCAGTCCCCGCATGCCACCGAGGAGCCCAGGGGACATGCGGGGAAAGCCATCAATTGAAACATCAACCGCAGCGCTGGGAAGAATCGTCTCCTGACAACCAGAGAAGGTTGTTCAGCTACTGTGCTGTATCATAAATCACACCTCTATGACTTGCCATCTGTCAGCCAGATTACACATGTTCAGAGTCCCATGTCAGTGTTTAAGTCAAAACACAGCATCTTTTCCCCAGAAATAATTATTGGCCCTGGAGACTCATGCAGCAATATCCATCCCCAGTCCTTTCCTCCAAACCCTGTAGCAGAGCAGAGCTGGCAGCGCTGGGGAAGCAGGAACGCCGCTGCCAGAGGGGCACAGGGATATAAAACCCACAGGTGATGTCCCCCCCCATAAAATCAACTGCTTCACATGCACGTGGGGGTGGCAGGACCTGGCCCAGCAAACACCCCCCAGCATCAGCCACAGCACCCAGCCCTCGCTGCAGGCACAGAGCGGGCAGGGACAGCCAGAGCCAGATGCTGCTGCTTAAGCGAGATGGGGACGCTGCTGTCCCCAGACTGCTGTGTCCTGGGGTTCTACCAGGGTGAACAGAGGGTGGCCCGGGGTGGCACTTGGACCCTTGCTGCTGGCACAGCCCAGCCCGGCCAAGGTGGGAGACTCCAGCTCAGTGCAGGGCACAGCTCCCATGCCACCTGCAGCCTGATGCTCATCCCTTCACCAGGCGTGTTTTTGGGGGTCTGACTGCCAAAGGGGACTGCCAGAGCTCTCAGCTCACCGGGGCAGTGGGAACGCAGGGACATGTCAGCTGGCTGCCCGTCCCCATCCTGCCTGTGGCTCGGCCACCTCACTGAGCCATCACAGGACACAAAATCCCCGCACAAAAACCCGCTCAGCTGCCCTTTCAGATGAGGACAAGGGTCTGAAGCGCCGCCCTCCACCCCCTCGCTGGCCGGGCCGGCGGATGAGCAATGACATTTCCCAAAGCTGACTGAGTACAGAAATACACAGGGACTCGATTCATCCCTCCGGCTCCGCCAGCTGTGCACAGGCGTGAATCCGGCTGGGGGTTTGCGATGCCTCACCGCCCTGTCCCTAACGCCGCAACTGGAAAGCAATGACAAGCAAAATCCCTGTCCCCTTGGTTCGGTGGCCCGCCCTCTCCCCTGCAGTAGCCCTCAGAGGGACATCATGGGCTGCCTCCGCAAAAGGCAGCATTTCTCAGCAGTTTGCAGCCGTCAAGGGTGAGTGTGTGCCCATAGAAGCCCCAGGGCTTCTGTGGCATCTCACCCGGCTGCTGAGACTGCCAGACCTGGCCATGCCCTGCCTGGAGCTGCAGGACAAACCACAGTCCGTGTGGGCACAGTCACACCATGCCACCCGAGTGGGATGACCGGGGTCAGGCGGCAGTGCTGGCACAGGTACCAGCACAGGACCTGCAGCACCGGTGATGCTCCTGCTCCACCAACATCCCCAGCCAGAGCCCTTGCCGCTGCTCAGGCATGATACATCCATCCCCCAGAGACAGTGACACCTTAGTCCAGGCAGGAATAACTCCCACTTGTTGCGCTCCCCAGCCCAAGACTCGGCAGCCAGCACGTGCTTCTCCGTGGTTCCAAACTAGCCCAGCTCCCAGCAGCTGCCAGCCTCCAGAATCAGCACGGGAGAGGAGAAGTCCCGGGACAAGCCCTGCAGTGGCTGAGGGCAGCCCAGGGACTTGGCAGCGCGAAAATGAGCAGTGTTTTCATCTTGTCTTCCCTCTGGGAACAGTCATTGCAAAAACAGCTTTCGAGGTGGGCTTATCCCCACTGGCATCCCGGCTGCAGCCTGGCCTGGGGGCTGGGGAAGGGCAATCCCGCTGGGGACGGAGCCGGGCGCTGCCTCGGGGTGAGCAGGGCTGGGAGCGAGCACAGCTCCCCGCGCATCCCGCAGCTGTGGGGTTCGGCTCCTCTGAGCCCGTTATTCACACAAGTGCAGTTAGAATAAAACGGGGAAAATAATCAAAGCTGGGAAGGTGCCTCCAGAGCAAGAAGCAGCCTTTTTGGGGAGAGAGACTTTGGAAAGGGAAGGTGCACGGCCACGCACACGCTACCAGCCTCCGTAGCATCAACCGTGACCGCGGCTCTGGGAAGCCCTGCTCACATGCCTGCTGCAGCAGGACATGTCGGGCACGGTGCCCACCGATCGCGGTTCTAGCCACTGGTGTGTCCCCAAGGCAGCAGGTGGGGACAGGACCCAGGCGAGCCGGGCAGAGCCCCAGTGTGCCGTGTCATGCCGTGTCGGGGAAAGATACCCGGCAGCCGCGCGAGTTGATGCTCACTCACCTGCACAGCCCCTGCTCCCTTCCCTCCAGGTTCTGCCGACTGCCCACGGCCGGAGGAGCAGCTCATCCAAGAGTGGCTCTTTGGGAGAGTCCCTGTCCCCTCGACGCACACAACCGCAGGCACACTCCCATCCCGGCTGGGATCCCTTGCTCCCACCCGTGCTGCCCGACCTCCTCATCCACCACCTCTNTATTATGGATTAAATTGTTTCTGTTTCAAATGGTTTAACTAAAATTAGTCCTTGGAGCAATTCTGAGACGCAGTTAATCTTTGTAGCAATTTACCACGTCTTTAGATTCTTCTTGTTTCTTTTTTTTTTTTTTTTTTTTTCCTCCCAATCTTGTTTCTATAGAAACGAGATTAGCAGAGGGGGAAATAAAACAGCCCCATGTGACTCAGATTCCGACACTGAAGAATCTCCTGGTCGCACTCGCTGGGGCTTTACATAACCACGAGTCGGAGCCGGCTCAGATTGGGGGGGTCAGGCTTGGGTGGGGGGACCAGGACTGAATGGGGGGTCCAGGATTAAATGGGTGGACCAGGCTTATATATGAGGACTGGGCTTATATATGAGGACTGGGCTTGGGTATGGGGACTGGGCTTGGGTATGGAGAACGGACTTGGATGGGGCAACCAGGCTTAGCCGGGGGACCAGATTTGGTTGGAGGGACCAGACTCAGCTTCAGAGAGACCACTGGGCTGAAGGCAGCAGTGCCTCAGGCTCACCTCCACTGACCTTGGGCTTTCAGTGGCACTCCTGATGCAACAACATGCCACCAAACCCCACTGGCATCCCCAGAGGGTGCCACAAGCCCCTGCCACCCTGCACAGCCTGGCTTCGCTACCCACTCCTGTTGAGAAGGGGAGAAGACAAAGGGACTGATGCTGAAGAGTGTGCCCACTCCCACTGAGACTTCTGGGGTCCCCAGGCGAGCTGAGGAGGAGGAGGCCCCAAGAGCCCTCCCAATCCTGCCAGGCTGTCAGGCCCCTGCTCTCATCACACAGGGAAGTGGTTTTGGCCACTGGTCTCTGGTATGTGGGTTCATGGGTGACAACACAGGGAATCTGGTGAGCTGCAGACAGCCACATACTCCACTTTTTTCATGTTCCTCTTCCTCATTCTCCTAAATCTATAAGCAATGCCCTGGGCTGAGATGCACAAGCCACAGACAAGCCACAAGCTCTTCCACCACTGTTCTGGGTCATCAGGTGACAGGCACAGGATACTACCCACTGGGACTTCCCAAGCCCAGACGGATGCTGCACACTTTAGCCCCAGGTGAGAGTGGTGGGTGGGAAGCACTGGGCTCTCCCTGACCAAAACCTGCCCTCAATGCCTTCCTTCAACTTGAGGACAGACGCTGAATGCATGCAACCATTGCTGCCTGCCCAGGTTGCCCACCCAGGGCTTCTGCTGCTGAACCCCCATATCTGTATGGGACACTGTCCCTCTGCCACATCTCTGGGGGATCACTCCCAATCCCCCAGGGCTGGAAATGGGAAGCTTGGGTGATCTCCTACTGGAACATGACTATTCAATCCCAGCAGCAGCAAGGTGCCTTCCCCAAGGCAACAGCACAGGAACTGGATTGGGCAGGGCAGCAGAGAGCATCTCAGCAGCTTTGGTCCCTCACCCAAAGACCAGGGTATCAGCTCCACACATGGAGAAGAGCTCATTGACAGTTTCTTCAACTCTCCAGGTCTCCCTCTGAATTTCAGTGTCCCACTTCTCACGCTGACTTAAGCACAGTTAGTTCATGAGACCTCATGCTGTTACAACCCAAGGTCTGCCTGAGGGCTATTGCATCAGGAAATCTTTTCCCCCCTCCCAAGCATGGTGGTGTTGAACAGCACATCAGTGGAACAGGCACACATTTACCTCCGTGAGGAGCTCAGGACAGATTACACAGCGTGACAGTGCGGCTTCAAGCAGCCACGGTGATAAATTCAGGCACATCCACCCAGTCAAACTCTTCCAGGCACTGACACATGAGGTTTGTGAGCTAAGTGATGTGCTGAGGTTGGTTAACACTACAGAGAAGAAGTCAAAGGCTTTTGCCCTGCTATGGACACAAGCTCTGTGGGTCGGCTGGCTCACCCTCCTGCCAGGAATGGGTCTTCACAAGCTCCACTAGCCAGTCTGGCAGGACGGAGCAAAGCTGAAGATGACTGTTTTGACCCAACATGGGAGGACAGGCTGCAACAGGAGGACATCTGAGCTGAGGCTTCCCAAGGCCAGAGAGAGGGACAGTGGGGATGCTGCAGATGGGGAAGGAGTGGTAGGAGTTGCAGGAGACAGTAGAGAAAGAAGCTAGAGGTCTTGACAGAAGGAACAAAGAGACAGCCCTGGCACGTGGTGTTGCAGCTCAAGACAAGATGCTGTATTTAGAGACCCTGAACTGTTCCTCCCAGCACATACCAACATGAGCCACATAGGTGGTTGAGTGTCATACAGCCATAAGACAGGTCAGAGCTGCAAAACCTGAGAACCACAACTCAGGGTAGCCCCATGTTGCTGGCACAGTGACTGAGCCAGCCATGGTGACAGGGATCTTGAAGGAAGGGACTTTGCAGCAGCAAATCTCTTGGTGGAGGCCAGCATTTGCCACATGTTGAGGCGCATAAGCAGTGCTTAAAGACTGCTGATGAGCGCTGCTTTGCCAGGCTTGGCTCCTGACAGATGTAGGCACCTGGACTGACATGGGCTGGCTTCCTTGGAAAGGACCAAGCTGGACCCTGCAGGACCTGGCTCTGCAGCAATGAGCTGGGCAGAGCAGATGGGATCCTCCTTTTAACAGGGTCACAAAAAACCTCTGCCAGCAAAACCACTTTGATACATACAGCTAATTATAGTTGGCATTATCAGGCTGCATTACAATTAGCAAGTCGGTGGCTAGTCTCTATTTCTGATCTGCGACACAAGGTGGGTAGGTACTACCAAGGATGAAGGACACGGGAAGCAGAGGGAGGACAGAGATACCTCATGGGTGTCTTTAAAAAAGCAGCACAGCGTTTCCGAAGACTGAAGAAGAGCAGGTTTTAGATGGAGGGCATTTATAAAGAAGGAAAGAAACACACCACATCCCTGCAGCCCAGCCTCTATCAGTGGTCTTGGCAACCTCCCGACCCTACTGCCCACACGCTCCCACCCTGCCTGCGAGGTCTGCCAGCAGCCTTCAGGTGTGCTCCAAGGTCCGCCCAGACCTCCTGGGTCCTGCAACTCTGAGCAGAACCCCACGGCTGACTTTTCTGAGCTATTTAGAGGCATCTAAAGCAGCATGCAGGAAGAGACCCACCCTTGCATCCTACTTGCATTGCCCAAAGCCTGTTCCTCTTGGCCTGCCCAGTACTCAGCACCAACCCAGTTGCTTCACAGCGGTGGAGGCAAAGGAAAGCAGCAACAGCCCCTGGAAATAGATGGCCTTTTTAGAACTTTTTTCTTGTTTTTTTTTTTTTTTTTTCCTTTGAAAACCAGAGTTTTGTCAAACTTACAGCGTTTGCTGCAAAGAATTTGATGCTAATCCAAGCAGAAGGAACCATCTGATGAGTCCCAAATTAAAATGTTCCTTTGTTTTGGCTTTCAAACATTGCATTTTAATACCAATGTAGACTCTGAACGGAAGGTAAATTTGCATGTCCTTCCCCTAAAAATTCCCTGCCAAAACAATGATTTTATTCATTTGCATTTTGACAATAACTACTGTCCCCCCTCTGACCCACAGCTGTCCATGCAGGAACAGAGATGCTGGGCACGCGTGCCCACAGCCTGGTGAGTCACACTGCACCGGGCAGACCCCCAGCCCGTGCTGCTGGGGAGACTGGGATGTGCAGCGGCACCATCGCCCTTCCTGGGCACCACCAGCACCCACGGGCATGCACTATCCTGTTGGGAATCCATCTCCATGTGGGTATGAGCCAGGAAACATCCCATGGGGAGGTATTGGGACACACTGCTGAGAGACCCCGTGCCCACCGATAGGAACATGGCCTGTGAGTGAAGCTGAGGGACTTTGGAACAGGTGGGATCCTGAAGATGACATAAGACGATCTGGAAGTTTCCCCTCCAGCTAGACTCTAAGCAATATTTAGGATGGGGTTCTCCACTCCTGCCACCCTGTCACAGCCATCTCCGCTCCTGCCACCCTTTTTCTCCATTTGGTGCTGTCAGACAGCTTGAAAGAAGATGTAAGCAGAAGATGTAAAAGATCTTTTAGATCTTTTTCCAACTTTGTGCCATAAACCGTATCACTGATGACCACTGCTTGACGAATGGTATGCACCAATATGCATCCCCCTCAAAATCAGCTAGAGCTACTTTAAAAACAAGAGTCCAATCATCTACATTCAACAATTAAATAAAATAAAACCTACAAAAAACAGGCAAACATTCCTCTCCTTGGGCAAAATCCTCACCACTTTGCTTGTTTTTAAGGACAGTGCCACTTGCCTTTACTATTGTTTTTAGTGAAGATATCGCCCCTTCCTGAGCAGCAGGACCGAGAGCTGGGCTCTTCCGACCGTGCTGCATGAGCCGACATCTGCCAAGGCACAGACGTGCGGACACTCTCCCTTCTTGCCAGGGGACAGGAGAGCTCTGCATACAGCCCTGGTAGCTCCCCTCCCCCTCCGCCCCCNAAAAAAGGACAAAACCCCAACAAGTCTCTTTGGTCACATGCAATCGGCACGGATGGGTGAGGAGGTCCCTAGGGGGGCTCAGCCCACCTGGGACCTTCATCTTCCTCCTCCGGCTCCAGCTGCTGCTCGGGCTGAGCCCACAGGCACCGAGACACCACCATGCCACCCTGGCCGTGTCATCCCCATCCACCCAGCGATTTCAGCCCATTCCCCCTTTGTGGGGAAGGAGCCGCCCGGGGGATATGTGCTGGTGTTTAGTCTGAGCTCCTGCTGGAGCTGGTTCTTGTTTTAAATGGCCCCACGTCCTGCAAATGGAAAAGCTTGTTATTCTGGGCTGCCCGTCGGCTGGGCTTTTCCAAGAGCAGGAGAGGAGTGATGTGGTTAACACCAGCCAGCCGCAGAGCCTCTGTGGGTTTCCTTTCTGGGCTGGCACCCCCCTCCTTCAGCGGACCACACCGTGGGCCACCACTGCTGTGGGGACGGGAGGGCAGGTGCTGGCAGCCCTGTGTGCCCACGGGTGTCCTTGTGCACAAGTGGGATGGGAGAAGGGCTGCAGGGAACCAGCCCAGAACCCCCCAGAGGCACCAGGACATCCCAGCAGCAGCCCATGGGGAGGGCGCAGAGCAGGGCCAGGGCATGTCCCTTGGGGACACACACAGAGCTCAACTCACACCTGCACTGCCTCCTGCGAGAGCCAGGGGGGTGGCGGTGCTGGTGGCCCCCAAGGAGCACCCAGCACCTCTGTGTTTCATCCACAAAGTTCCTCACACTGGTAAAGTAGCACCTGTAGAATATATATATATAAAACCAGAAAAATCCAGTCCATGAAGGATCCTGCGCTCTCTTTATTTGCTTGTGTTTTGTTTTGTTTTGTTTTTTTCTAACTGACCAAAGGGAAGAAGGAGGAAGGCAAAATGCCATGAGTCTGACCATAAAGTGTTCACTATCACCAAATGGGAAAAAACTCATTACAGTACTTTTACGGACAGAAGAACAGTGCCATAAAGTGCCACTGCGTTACACACAGCCTCATTCTACCCCTGCATTTCCTCTCCTACCGAAACTAAGGGATTATTAGGGGCAGCTGGGTCCATGCCATGGCCCTTGCTCTGCTCCCAGCACCATCCTCCCAGTCCCAGGAAGGTGCAGAGCCAGGGTGGCACTCGTGGGATGTTGGCACAGCACACGCCATGTCTCTTGATCTGATTACCCAGGGGCAGATCCATACTGGGGGCTGGCAGTGTGGGACCCATCAACAGCTTGCAGTTACAACAATGTCTCCATGGTTTTCCTTTAGGTTCTTTTGAGCAAGCACCTTGGGATTTAAAACAGCCCTCTGGGCTCTCTTGCACTGCTGCACGAATCCGCATCTTCTTCTCTTCTCTGTATCCACAATTCTTCCCAGTTCCCTTGCCACCCTGCCCGAGGCACTCACCCACCAGCACCTCCCCTGCTTTGCCCAGCAATGCCCACAGGGATGCAGGATGCTGCTCAACAGCCCTTGAAGTGCAGAGACAAGGAGAACGGGAAACACATCCTTACAGGACACGCTTGTCCAAACTTCCTCCCAGTCCAAAAGCCCCCCTTGAAAAGGCACGCCGTGGGTTTACAAAGGTCCCTCTTCCAAGAAGGGGAAAAAAGCAGGAGAGAAAAGCCCTTGGCGTGCCTTCCGCCCGGCCGCCTCCAGCCACTACGTCTGCCCCACGGCAGGGAAGCGCCACGGAGGTTTGAGGGACTTGAAGGGATTTGCGACGCAATAAAAACATTCCTGCCTGCAAAGCATGAAACCCCAAAAGTTTATGGGAAACCACTGTCTTCGGGATGTCTGCATATCTTCAGGCATCCTGGGAGCTGTAGTTCAAAGAAACCAAGAAAAAGCAAGCGGCCGATAATGATGGTTTCTGGATGGAGGTTGTGTGACTATTGGCTCCCACATGAAAGCCTGAATTTCTGGGATGCTGAGCCCGTTTCTGCAGCCAAGTGAGAAGAGAGCTCCTCGGCGCCTGGGGCACAGGGGACTCCAACAACGGAGCAAGGGAGAGTGAGAGGCTCTCGCCGCCCTCAGGGAAAAGCAAACAGTCTCAGCTCCGACATGAACAACCCAAAACCCAAGCATCGATGACTTGGGCAGAGGGATGTGCTGCAGCAGCAGCCAAGCGAGATGGGCCAAAACCATGTCCAGGGCTGAGAACCTCGCTGTGATCTGTCAGAGATGTGGTCCCTGTGGGGGTGACATCTCCAGCCAGCATCCTGCTGAGGACCAGCCAGGTGGAGAGCACAGCAAGGGACAGAGCATGGGGATGGGGGTCCTCCTCCAGGCCAGGCTGTGAAAGGACCCAGTACAATGGCTTTGTCTGGTGCTATGAAAATCACAGGTGGGCTGCACGGCCTCACTCAGGAGCTAAAGGTGCTGTGCCTCAGTTTCACCATTAACTCTTATTTTCCACCTATACCCAAGGGCTGCAGGGACTGACCTTTGCTCTTTGAACACCCAAGGGGAGTTGAGCTCCTCAGAAGCCAGCTCCAAACCCAGCATTATTAAATCACCATCAGGCCAATTTCCTAGGACCCCATGAAGGATGTCACGCCAGTGAAAGGTGTTTCATTCCAAGCTTGTTCATGCAAGAGAGTCACCTCCCAGAAGGAGAACATGTGACATGACATCTTCCAGATAGAGCCCACCAGGAGAGCTCCTGCACCTAAAATGCCCTTCCTGCATGACTGCACTGAGGGCAGTGGTGGAGGGACAGAGATGTGAGAGGGTTGCATCTCATCCTGGACTGAGCCTGGAGTGATGCAGGAGATGACACACTCTCATTTCCAATGAATAAAACCTGTAGTAAAGACCACAACCACTGGGCAAAGCCAACACTAGAGACCTGACCCATAGTGGGTGACCTTCTCACTATCTGCTTTTCTTTGCAGGCTTGGGCTTCACATGTCAGACCACAACTCGGCTCCACGGTTGTGCAAGGCCCTCTCCACCACCAGACAAGACCTGGCCACCAATGCAAGCATGATTCAAAGATGCCATGACAAATCCATGAGGTAAGACTTTGAAGCAGGTGACTTAAAACCAGGTGCCTCGTCCTCCCCCTCCATCCTCCAGTAGAGAACACATGGCAGATCGTTGCCAAAACAGCACGGCAAATGCTGCCTGTGGGGTGGAGACACCACGGGAGGCAGAACCCCCAGGACACAGCACCCTTCCCACTTCACTGCCGCTCCATCCAGGCTGTCACAGAGCAACTGTTTTCCAACTTCTCAGAGCAAACTGCCTTTTGATGAGACCAGCCAGCAGGTCCACAGGATGCTGCAGCTGAGAGTTGAGTTTCTGGAGGCTCTGCAGAAGAGCACTTCTGTTTTGTAGTGCTGGGACCAGCTGCTCTGGAGTTTTTCAACGCTGTTCGGAAATGTTTCTGAGCCAGTTGTGATTTTCAAGTACAGTGGAAAAGGTGCCCTAAAAAAGTCAAGGCCACAAAAGGAAAGAAGGGAGATCTTGTCTCCCAAGATTTAGGACGTCACACTGGTACCTCTTCCTTCCTTTTTCCTTGACTCACACAACAATCCCCATCTCCACTGGAACAAAATATCACATTTACAGAAACCACGTGATGGACACAGCCCTTTTGCTGCTCCAAGGTGACTCAGTCCTGCTCGATAAGTACCCCTTCATCACAGGGAAGGCAGGTGGTCTGGTCCTGGCTCTCCCCAAACCAGCAGCAGTCTCCCTAACCTCAGCAAATATCTGTCAGTCCTTGGGGTGGAGCTGTGCTGCTAAAGTCCATGGGTTCATGGGATGCCATTAATGCCCATTCATCTGGGATGCTGAACCAGCACTTCCTCCACCCTCACCAAAGGCAGAAAATTTTGAGCATGGTCTTGCATGGTTGTCCCTGCTCACGTCAAACCTCAGTCTGGTGTCCTCAATCTGTTCCTCAGCACTGATAAAACCCAGCTGAGGAGGATGGTGGGGCCTTCAAGAGCAGAGCAGATGCTCAGAAGCCATAACCACCTCCCATCCAACCCCAGCCAAAACACAGCTCTCTGGCATGTCCCTCAACAGCCACACTGCACACAACAGCTCAGTCTTTGCTGTATGATTTCTCACACCTTAGGTCTTGCCCTGCATAACTCACAGAATCAGAGAATCGTCATGGTTGGAAAGGACCTCTGAGATCACCAAGTCCAACCATACACACACAAAAAAACCCACTACAATCTTGACACTAGAGCATGTCCTGAAGTGCCACATCTACACGTTTCTGAAATACCTCCAGGGATGGTGACTCCACCACCTCCCTGGGCAGGCTGTTCCAGTGCCTGACCACTGTCTCAGTGAAGTCATTCTTCCCGATATCTAACATGAACCTTCCCTGTTGCAACTTCAGACCTTTTCCTCTGGTCCTGTCATTATTCCCTTGGGAGAAGAGGCCAACACCCACCTCTCTACACCCTCCTGTCAGCTGTAGAGGGCAAGGAGGTCTCCCCTCAGCCTCCTCTTCTCCAAACTCTACATGCCCAAAATGCAGGACCCAACACTTGACTTTATTGAACCTCATACAATTGGACTTGGCCCATTGATCCAACCTGTCCAGGTCCCTCTGTAGAGCCTTCCTACCCTCAAGCAGACCAACACTCTCACCTAGTTTGGTATTGTTTGCAAACTTACTGAGGGTGCACTCAATTCCCTCATCCAGATCATCGATAAAGATACTAAACAAGACTGGCCCCAAAACTGACCCATGAAGGTCACCACTGGTGACTTGAGCCTGTTACAAAGGTTTTCGCTGCACCATGAGCCTCCCCAATGGGTATCTCCAAAGCTGAGCCTCGTGGAGGGAAGGGAGGACTGGGAGTCTGCAGTTATAGCCCATTTCTGAAAGGAAAAGCAGCCATCTGGGTTCAGAGCATCTCTTGGCAGCTCGGAAGAACACACATGCACACTGCCACGCTTTGATACAGGTTGGCTCAATGCTCCCCAGACACGTAATGTGGGCCTTCTGCAGTCATTTCACTGAGCCCTCACTTTGAATTAATGCTGCTTCTCAGATCAGATTGAAAATTCTGACGTCTGTCTATTATACCAGGAGTCGTTCCCAAAGCTACTGCCTCTTTTTCCAAACGTGCCAAAGCAGCAAAGCTTTATTAACCGTGGAGAAAACGAGGACAGGGAGGGAACGTGCTGTTCTTTGATAGGAACCGTCCTAACGAACATTATAAAAATAAAGATCAGAAAAGCTTAAATGACAACTTTAACCCTAGAAAAGCTGCAGTCAGACCCCAAAGCAAAACAACTGAGAGAAGAGAGGGGAAAGTCCACCATGGCCGCAGCATCTTGCAGTACCTAGGACCATATTCAGAACCTCTCACCTCCAGCACCAAGTCTGACATCCATCTCCTTGCAGAGGGACTCCCAGCCCCTCCACTAATCCTGGACATGGTTTCAACCAGCCATAACCCAGTCATGACAGAAAGCCCAATTAGGTGATGGCTGATTGATGCCTTTGCGAAACATGAATCACCAAGAGCACCACCGCAGGCACTGGTTCCTGTCCTCTCCTTCAGGAGGTCCCTCCACCCACTCTATGGGGACATGTGGCCACGGTGCCTGCTGTCCTTACTTCTCCTTGGAGCTTGTTAATCCATGGAGAGGAAGAGGAGCTGCCACACTGTGATGGTCAGGCCTTGCTGCTGCCAGGGGATGGGATCTAATTCTCATGGCCTTGTGAGTAGCTTTCAGGTTTGCTTGAATCGTTGGCTTTGGTACCCTCAGCTGTTGAAGGGACTCTGCTTCTGCAGGGCTGGGGCCAACGAAACATTTCAGTGTGTGCTCATCTCCAGGGTAAGAGTGGCTTGTGGAGACCAATCCTTCACAAAAATGCATTTTCTGGGATTGGGCCCATGGCGATGGAGCTATACCACCAAAGCCATACCTGAACGGGACCTCCCAGTGCTGTCTCTCCCCAGGAAAAACAGCAAATCTATACTGAATATCGACCTATATTTTAGGTGTTTAAAAATAAGCAAACTTACCCTCCTCTACAAAGTAACAGTAATCCTGGAAAAAACAGAGCACAAGCTGTACCTTCACACATCCCCCACCGAGCGCCAACCCCGGGCGAGAAGAAGGAGGCAAAGTCTAAAGAGAGTCACTTCTAATGAACGCGTTAGCGCAGCCCCGGGGCTGGTGGTGACAGGTAACNCCCTGGTCTGGGACAGCCAGCGGGCAAAGTGAGGCAACAACGACAGCCCAGCCGGAGTCCAAAATATACTTGCAACTTGTTTGGAATTACTTGATGCAGGGCTTTAGAAAAAACAAAACAAAACAAAACAAAACAAAACAAAACAACAACAACAAAAAAGCTTAAAATTTTCCATCCAACCTGGCTGCAGCGCTCCAGGAGTTGGGGGGGGCAGGGGGAAAGGGGGGAGTTGGGTTTTGTTTCCACGCAGCCAGTACAATTTTTCTCCCCTGGGTAGTGAGAAAGTGAGAAATCTCGGGGAGGGCAGTGCTGAGAGGAGCGAGGGGGGACACCCGCCACCCGGAGAGTTTCGACAGCGATGGTGAGTGATGACCACAAGGCGTCTGCGCCCGCAGCTGTAGGTGGGACCAACACGCCCTCCCAGCACCCTGGTGTCTCCAGAGGTGGCTGCCCCCAGGGTGCCACCGTGGACCCATCACCCTCAGACAAACCCACAAAGGGTCATTTTCTCCGCAAGCACCGCACTGCAGCCCCTGCAAGCTCCTGCTCGTGGCTCCAATCGAGGCAGCCACATCACAAACAAACCTGTAGGAGGGAGAGGGAAAGAAAGAATCCCTCGAGGAATCTGCAGGGCATTTGGAGGAGCTAAAAATAAATACCGGCAACAAGTCAAGCTAGAAACAGAAAGCTAAAATCCCTAATCATAGGTGGTTGCCAGCGGGAGGAGAGAGATGCCCGGCACCTCGCACTCCAGCTCTGCCCGCCAAGGCTCCCGTGGGGAGCGGGGACACGGGGACCACCCTGAACTTCACAGTGAGACCGAGGGGGCATTGCTGCTTCTGCAGCGATGGTGGGCTACCTGCGACACAACCCAGCTCTCAGGCAGGGAACCAGGGGGCCAAGGTTCTTTGCTTTTTGTCTTTGTGTTTTCAAATCAGGATGGGCTGACTCTAAGCAACCAAGATGCTTGCGCCAAACTCTCTGGTCCCTCCTCCGCTCCCTTCCCAGATCCAGAAATGAAGCCAAATTGGTCCTTTCCAGTGCTGGGCACCATCTTTCCTGCATCCCGCAGATGAGATCAGTCCAGTCTCAGGACTCATCTCTGTAGCTATCAGTGATCAGCTCTGCTATTCACCCCCTTCCAGGCCCCGCCAAGGATGCGTGTCCCGATCCAGGCTTTCCAGCCCCCTGAACGTGTGCCATCGCAGACAGAAACCTCAGAGCACGGGCCACGGTGATCTCACAGCTATAAGGCAACAGAAACATTCTTGGAAAATGTATAAAAGGCTTTGGATGGCAACTCGCTTGCAGCGTAAGATTCAAATGTGAATTTCAGGACTTCATAGGACCAGAAAAATTCTGGCCCGGATGCGATTGCAGAAGATGAGAAGTGTGGAAGAGCCCTGGGTTTATCCACCAGACACATAAGAAAAATCTAACCCACTGGAAGGTCCCAGTGCAAGGGCAGAAGCCTGCTCTCACCCTCCACGTCCCCAAGGCCTGCAGGGCAGACTGCCTCCCCAAAGGGCGACGGGGATGGCCCCCACGCTTGTGCCACCCCAACCCACCACGCCGTGGCTACAACAGGGGGAACCATCTCCACGGCCAAGGGGAGATGTGCTGCTTGCACCCAGCCATCCTTGAGGCCAACGTCCCCTGCCCGTCCCCACCCTGTGCCCGTCCCATGGCAGCCCTGGCACAACCCACCCTCTGGTTCCGCAGGGCAGAGCCGGAGGGACACGCAGCAAGGACAAGCCACCTGGGAGCAGGGGGGACGGGAGCAGGCGGGAGGAGGTAATTTGATGACTGGCACTGGCCTCCCCCCCACCCCGGCGTCGGGGCTCGGGTGACTAATGCTGCAGGAAGGGGATGCTGCTCTCCTGACACGGTACACGCTGCTAATCCCACGGGTTTATCTGTCGCTTCCGCACGCCGGGAGCCAACGCCGTCCTGCCCGACTCCCGCGGGGACGGCAGAGCCTCCCGCTTCTGCCGGGCTCTGCTCCCCGCCGGCCTCCCGCCATCCCTTCCTCCGCCTTTTCCAAGGAGGTAAAACAAGGGTGTCGATGGGGTGTTTGTTTAAATAAAACAAGTGGGAGCCGCATCAGGCAGCACTGACGCCTCTCCTGCCTTAAAGTTAACTGCCGGGGCAGGGAGGGGAGAACAAGGCTCCAGCAGGGATGGG
>VZRU01018226.1:62753-78400 GCA_013398155.1 Pedionomus torquatus | reverse complement strand
GGGACTTGTACCTGGGGACAAGGCAGACGCGGGGCGCCCCGCTGGGAGGGAACTGGGGCAGTGTGGGTAAAGCTCCCGCCAGCCCCCAGCCCACCCCACTGCTCCATCCAGGGACCCACCAGTGAGCGGGGACCAGCGCCTCGCCCTGACCTGCCCATCGCTTGCACATCCCGCACCTCATCTCCGTCTCAGGAGCACGAGCCCCAGAGAAGCCCCAAGGGATGCGTGCAGGGATGCAGGCACCAGCCCCCAGGACCCACGGCTGACCCCGGACCCCACGGGCAGGTAACCTGCCACTGGTGATGGCCTACACCCTGCAAGTGCTGGGGCGTGCGGCTCGGCCATAACCCAGCTCTCCAGCTCAGGAATGTTCAAATAAATACAGAAATACATAAAAAGGCCATAAATAAAGTTGCCTGAGATGGCTGTTTGTCTCCCGCCTGGCCAGGACCCTCTCTCCCCCGTTGCTGTTTGCCTTGGCAGATGACAGCTGGGTAATTTGTTTCCATTGCAATGAAGTCCTAATTAACTGGAATAAACTTTTTACACTAAGTGTGTTTGTTTAACAAACTGGCTCTTTCAGAGCCTCACCGAGACCTGATTGATACATTCGAGGGGAGTGGAAACACGCTGGGTGCTTGGACATTAAAGCTGCAGTGTCTGAGCAGGCCAGGGCTGAAAGGGCTCTCTCTGTGTTTGGGAAATCAAAAATGACACCTCTGATGTCTGGACCGGGACGGGGATTTCAGCGTGGCCTTTGTGTACAAATATTTGGGGTTTCACATTCGCTGGGGCTGACACCCCCTCCAGCACCCCCGTGGCTCAGGTGAGCAGAGGCTTGCTGCTGGGAGATCCCCCAGGACCAGGCTCTGCACCGGTGGCCCGAGGTGGGATTCATCACACTGGACTCGCTGCTGAATGCAGCAAAGGGCGCTGGGATGCACGTGGTCCCTCCTGGTGACAGCGTTGGTGGCTCCGGCCAGCCAACAAAATCCCAAAAGTGGGAGTCCCCAGGATGCTCTCAACGGAGCAGCCACGCAGCCTCCTCCCCTGCTTTCAGAGGTTGGCTTTGGATTGTGAAGCCAGTAAAAACAAGATGGTTAGAGACCAGCCCAAGATGGTTAGAAACTGGTTAGAAGTCTGAAACTAGTTTGTGGTTAACCCTAGAGCTTCCAGCAACACTCAACAGCTGGGGAGAGATGAAGGGACACAGAAGCTTGAGAACAGCCCAGAAGCAGAGTTTTCCTCCTCCTCAGAGCTGTCCCATTGGTCTGGAAATCATAAAATCATAGAATTGTCTGGGTTGGAAGGGACCTTTAAGATCATCTAGTCCAACCATCAACCTAGCTCTGACCAAAATCAACAACCCATCACTAAACCATGTCTCTAAGCACTATGTCAACCTGTCTTTTGAATACCTCCAGGGATGGTGTCTGAACCACTTCCCTGGGCAGCCCATTCCAAGGCTTGATAACCCTTTTCATGGAAAAATTTTTCCTGATATTCAATCTTAACCTCCCCTGGCACAAACTGAGGCCATTTCCTCTTGTCCCATCGCCTGTGATTTGGGAGAAGAGACCGACCCCCATATTGCAGAAGAGGGTTCCAGCACAACCAGGCTTGGCAACTTGTCCCTGATGGAGGCTTACTGGCTTACTGGAAACAACTGGAAACAGGGCAACATGTGGAGAGAACAGGTTTTTGTGCTGTACCTTCTCTGAGAAGATTGCTAACAAGAGCTGAAGGATGCTCGGGATTGCTAAGCCCTCACATTTGCCAGGTGGTGGCCTAGGATCATGGCCAAAGGACAAAACCTTTGATGAAAAGAGGGAAAAAAAAGCAGAATAGTGAGAAAAAGATGACCCAACTACCCCCGGCGCTAGTGCTCTAAGGCAGGCAGCAGGTACCATCCTGACAGCTCCAGTGGGACTTCCCATGGGGTGGAAAACCGAGACACTGCTCAGCTCCACGGTAGGGCCTGGGCCATGACGAGCTCCAGGCTGGAGCTGTATTTCAGCTGTCTAATGAGAGAGTTGTATGAATAATAAGCACTTCTGGAAAACAAAGCATCTCTGACATCTGAGGGGGAGAGTGAATGCAGCTGAGCCTTCCCTCCCTGGGTGCTTTTTCCTTGTTACCTCATACTGCAAAGAAAAACCTGTAACAGCCCCTGCCTGAGCACTGTCAGCTCCAGAGGTTTTCTGGAGGCATTCAAGCTCTTTGGAATACTTGGCTTTCCTATTTTCAAGTGTAAAAATGGGATTTTGTTGACCCTGGGGTTGCTTTTGCCTCCTTCTCCAGCCTGTTTCCTCAAAGCACTGCACAGGCTTCCATTTACTATGGGGCAAGAAGGCGGTTTCTTGTAGCTGGGGATTTAGCAGATCTCCCACCACCCCTCAGTAAAATGTCCCAAAGTCTCCCCAAAGTCAACCTACCCACGCTGTCCTCAGCTTGATTCAGTCAAGTCTTTAATTAGGTATAAATACCATTATCTGGTGTTTCTTCAGTAATTATTATAGGCTCATCCTACTTTCAGCTGCATCTTCTGGAGGTGTTGGAAGCCATCAGAGCGATGGCACAGACCTGAGCTGGCTGCCCAGGCTCCCTGGGCAGTCCATGGAGAGATGTGGCACTTCTGGAGGATAAATTCATTTCCCTATAAATTATATGGTGACACTGGAGGTGGTGCCCTTTTGCATGATATCCCAAATCTGAAGAGACAGCCAAGCACTAGCACCCTCATTCCTTCCTGCCATACATCTCCAGGGAGACCCCACGCTGCCCTGAATCCCATCGTTGTTGATGCCAGAAAACTGCCGGAAAGCTCAAAGCCTTAGATCATACCTCTGCTCCGAGTGCTTTGTCAGGGTGCAGTAAAGATGCTGCGTTTTCTTCCTTTAATGTCCTTAGACACACTGTTCCCTGAGCAAATTACCTCTATCTACATGTCTCCCCAGAGTCTGCTCGGTGCAGCCCAAGTAAATCAGTGTATTCAGCCTGATTACCTCAGCCAGAGGAGAAACTCCAGTGTCGCGGGTTTCAGGGACCTGCCCGGTTCCTCTCAAGGTTGATACTGTCATTTCCACCACCACTGGCAATTTTTGCTTCTGGGGAGCTCAGGCGGCTCTGAGAAGGGAGGCAGAGACTGTGCTGTCGATGTGGTCCCTGCTGGAGACAACCCACACTGGAGACAATGGGAAGTTGGGAACAGCGTGGATTGGTTTGGAAGGGCATTGGAAAGGGCCACTCTCTTCCACGAGATGCTGCCTGACAGTGGGCTCAGAACAACACAACACTCTGCGGCAGAACAGCATCTCTGGCAGGAAAGTACATGGCAACCTCTGGTGGTGCCATACAGCCAAGAGCTCAGACACCAGCCAGGTTGGAGACCATGAAGGGAGTCTTAGATGAGGATAAGCTCCTGAAGAGGGTGCAGGCTGCTGTAACTGCTGATGCTGTTTAACATCTTTGTTGGAGACATGGACAGTGGGATAGGGTACACCCTCAGCAGGTTTGCAAACAACACCAAGTTGTGTGACATGGTTGACGTGCTGGAGGGAAGGGATGTCATCCAGAGGGACCTGAATAGGCTGGAGAGCTGGGCCCATGCACCTGGTACGTCAGTCCCAGGCACAAATACAGGTTGGGTGGAGAATGGCTGGAGAGCAGCCCTGAGGAGAAGGGCTTGGGGTGCTGGTGGGCAAGAAGCTCAATGTGAGCTGGCAGTATGCACTGGCAGCCCAGAAAGCCAACCACATCCTGGGCTGCACTGAAAGAATTGTGACCAGTAGGTCATGGGACGTGACTCTACTCCTCTGCTCTGCTCTGGTGAGACCCCACCTGNCGTGACTCTACTCCTCTGCTCTGGTGAGACCCCACCTGGAGTACTGTGTCCAGCTCTGGAGTTCTCGGCACAGGAAGGACATGGACCTGTTGGAATGGGTCCAGTGGAGGGCCATGAAGATGCTCAGAGGGCTGGAGCACCTCTCCTATGAAGACAGACTGAGAGACCTGGGGTTGTTCAGCCCGGAGAAGGCTCTGGGGAGCCCTTACAGTGGCCTTCCAGTACCTGAAGGGAGCTACAGGAGAGATGGGGAAAGACACTTGATCAGGGAGGGGAGCACTAGGACAAGGGGTGAGGGTTTTAAACTGAAAGAGGGGAGATTTAGATTAGATACCAGAAAGAAATTCTTTACTGTGAGGGTGGTGAGACCCTGGCTGAGGTTGCCCAGGGAAGCTGTGGCTGCCCCATCCCTGGAGGGGTTCAAGGCCAGGTTGGAGGGGGCTTGGAGCAACCTGTTCTGGTGGGAAGTGTCCCTGCTCAGGGCAGGGGTGGCACTGGATGGTCTTTAAGGTCACTTCCAACCCAAACCATTCTGTGATACCACAACTCTTAAACCAGTTCTCAATGGATAAAATGAAAAACTATTGAATTTTGAAGGACTTGGGTTTGTGAGTCACACACTTTAGGAGACTCACAGCCTGCAGTAAAATACCACAGGCATTTCCGAACGCTACAGTCGATACCACCGGGGTTAATGCACAGCAGGCGACAAAAGGTCGAGCAGTTGTTGGGTGCCTGGAGGAGCAGCCCAACTGGCAGCATTCCCCATGGACCAACGAGAAGAAGGGAGCAGGTGGCATTGCACACCCTCAGTACTGCAAAAGGGCTTATTTTCACATCCTGGGAGATGCATTAAACCTGACTGTCAAGAATGACTTTGAAAAACTAAAGTGAAAAAAGAAGAGCTCCTTAACGGGAGTTCACTGAACGTCTGTGAAGTCCTTGTTTCATCGTTAGGAAAATGAGCAACACACTTAAAAATTCCCTTTGGTAAGTGAAGACCCGGAGTGGAAATGGGGATATACAGTGACGGGTGGTCAATACAAATGAAAAATTACAATCTGTAGAAAACTGATACGGGAAAGTAAAGAAGGGGGAAATGCATGGCTGGACATGCAAAGTCTACTTGAGGGAGCCAAACAAATGATAGCAGTGGGTCCCTTTGGAAGCAGCAATAGGACCGTATTTAAGCAGAGGCTGACACACTGCTCATATTGAAAACCATACATTTTTTTGAAAAAAAGCAAACATAGTCAATAGAGACTTATTCTGTGCTTGGGGGAAAAGGAGAATAAGGTACTTCCTAGGAGAGATGAAGCTTTCCCAAACTGTTAGTATCTTCACCTATGTCTAAGGTGGCCAAACAGCACTAACGAGCCCACACAGATAATGTGTACCCAGTGCTGGAGAGAGTTTTCTGGGCTCTGCTTCACGTTTTGAGCAAAGTTCAGGCTGCTTCATCCAGATGGCAAGCAGCTCCTTCACAGCAACATCCCTACCTGGCAGTGCAGATGACCTAGTTAACTACTAAATGGCCAGCCTGATATAAGACCCAGAGGCCAAGGCTCATCTGGAATTAAATTAAGAAATAATTAAAGGCTGTAAGTTATAATTAAAGTCAGTCGGTGTGTCTTTGTGGAAAAGAGATCCTGTCAAATGAGCCCGATGTCACTAGTGAGCACAGGATGAGCTGGAAAAGGCAGCGCCTCTGTTACGGCTGTGCAGGCAGAGCGCTAAGTGCTTCTTGACATTCTGATTTTAGAAGATAGCACTATACGGTATCAATAAAGCACGTTAAACAGATTAAGAGCCGTCTGACAGGTCTCAAACAGAAGTCGTCAATGGGGAATCGTTAGCGAGGCTCCACGGGGAGCACGCCAGTCGATATTTTCATCGATGATCGAGAAGAAAACACCAAATCCTCGCTCAAAAAAAATTAGCAGATGACAGGAAGATTGATGTAACGGTAAATATTGATGAGGAGAGAGTGAAATGTGGGTTGCTTGGTAATGCTGAGCCCATTCAAACACTGTATATGTTAATGCAGCCCAGCGCAGAATGACACACCTACCGAGAGGGATTTCAGGCCGTATTTATGAACAGGGACTGTATCCCAGACAAGAGAGAGCCTCCAGAAAGCCTCAAAGGTCACCACGGGTGACCAACCCAACACAAGGCTCTAATGTGATGCTGTGATGAAAAGAGCTGATGCAGTTCTTGGGGGAGACCAGCACAGAAACACGCCCGCAATTAAGGTGCCCACGTTTAAAAGGGAGCACTAAAAAAGCAGAGAGGCTGGAGGGATGAGTCACAAAATTGATCTGGAGAAAATATCCTGCTGCAAAAGATTGGAGCTCTGTAGAGTTTGTCGACAAAAATTCTTCCCTCCAAAACCAGAGCGGTGCCAACTGCTGTTATCCAGTGAGACATGCAGAGAGCCGGGGACTGGGAGCTGGAGCTCAACAACTGCAAATGAGTTTCAGGTCAGGATCAGATACCTCTTGGAGATGCTCAGAGGATTAGGTACCTCTGAGAGGGCAAACACAACCTCTTCAGCTCACTGTGGAGTGCATGGGCAGCATTTACATCCCTACAGCACACAAGGGGCCAAATGGCGTGATCTAATAATCCTTTTCATACCTAAATCCCACGGAAGTGAATCCCAGCAGGTAACTGGAGCTCCCCAGCTAACCCCTGCCGCACACCACAGTGAAGATGGGTGACTCAGAAGATAGCAGCAGCCTTGGAGCTGGTGAGGCACTGAGCAGCAAAGGTGGGTGCTAGCTCCTCAAAGAGGAGGTGCAGGTCCTGCAAGCTGTGAGGAGTCTCCGTCAGGTCTTGTTCTTCCCCGTCAAGAGCAGAACATGTGGGAAAGGACCTCTCACAGCTCTTGGAGAAACACCAGCTGAGCATGCTGGCCAAGCAGCTTGGGAATCACCTCGACCCACTTCTCCCTGTTGGTACCCGGCTGCGGGAGTGATGGCTGCTGTGGGTGGGAGCGTTACCTCCCATGCCAAAAGCATCTCTGTGTTGACTCACTGCAGCAAATGCTTTGCTCTCTTGCTTAGGGGAGAACACAGCCTTGGTTAATTTGTTAAAAAATGCCCATCTTCCTACGCTTGATTCCCTTTTCATGATTAATGCAGAGTGCAGCAAATGCGGAAGGGCTGCAGCTGGTGCATAGGTGGCTTCTGTGCCAGTCTTGGCTCTGAGCTGACAGCGTTGTCCTCCCATCCCACCAGAAGAGAAGGCAGCCCGGGGCTGACATCAATGGGGCAAGCAGATGCCATTTCATTGTCTCCACCAAAGGACCAGGGACCTCCAGCAACCGGGCACCAAGCCATCATGTCCCCTCAGCTCCCCTGTTTCAGAAGCATCAGCAGGGAGAGGAACCCCATGGTGAGCGAGGGGATCTTCTCCCAGCCAGAGGCACCACAGCGGGACATGGGCTGAGGACCAGCCCCAACCCCAGTGGAGCTCTGTGGGAACAGAAGCCCACCCAATGCTACCAGGAAAGTGTCTGGTTCACAGGAACGCTCAGCCTTTGGTTGAGACAAGAGAAAGAACAGCAAAAAGACAGCAAGTCCTTGTGTGGCAGTGCTGCAGACAGGGGATCAAGGCCAGGCAGGTTTTCAATTGGACTACAACTGAAATTACCCAGAGGAGGGGGGGGAACCCAAACCTGCTTCAGTTTAAAGAAAGGGGCTGGGGGACAGGAGAAAAAAGCCCTTCAAGTTTCTATGACAACTGGCACACTAAAAGCCTACATTGCAGCCTCACTTAACACATTAAAAGCTGCACAGAAACAAGAAGAAAACTTTGTTCTACCACCAGGTCTGGGAGGGCTGTTCCCAGCCAGAGAGCAAGAAAGCTGCAAGGGGGTGGCCCAGTAGTCCCCCTGCCTAGACACCCAGAGCAGGGCAGTGTGGGTTCAACTAGCCTCATCCTCCTGTCCTCTGGGCTCAAGGGACTTCTGAAACCAAGTGGCTCCTTGTCCCGATCTCCCTCAGGCCAAGATATTTAACTCTGCGTATGAAGGGCCCTGGTGACATCTAGGCACAGGGGGAATAAGGGCAGCTGGTGAGGGGTCTGGAGGATAAGTCTACTGAGGAGCAGCTGAGGGAGCTGGGGGTGTTCAGCCTGGAGAAAAAGAGGCTGAGGGGACACTTTTTTGCTCTCTACAACTCCCTGAAAGGAGGGCATAGCCAGGGGGTTTCGGTTTCTTTTCCCAAGGAACAGGTGATGGGACAAGAGGAAACGGCCTCAAGTTGTACCAGGGGAGGTTCAGATTGGATATCAGGAAACATTTTTACCCTGACAGGGTTCTTAAGCCTTGGAATGGGCTGCCCAGGGAAGTGGTTGAGCACCTTTCCTGGTATTTATAAAACAGGTTGTCATAGCACTTGGGTTAGTGATGGTTTTTATCAGAGTTGGGTCGATGGCTGGACTAGATCTTAAAGGTCCCTTCCAATCTAAGCAATTCTATGATTCTATAATTACATCTCTGCCCTCATAAATCTGTATGTAGAGCAGCCCACCATGGTCCACCAGCCCCATCAACCATAGGTGCCCAGGGTGAGCACTTCCACACAACAAGCAATAAAAAAGAAAATGAGTAAGTTGTATTCATTCATATTTTACAAAACCAGTGGTCTTTGGTGGGAGCTACCGGGCAGGTAACCCAGTGCTGCTCTCCCGGGCTGCCCGGGGAGGGGGGCAGCAGCAGGACAGACAGACAGCCCTCCCCCGTGGGGCACTGCTGGGCACACATCAGCACCAGCCGGAAAATTTTACTGGGAGAACAAAACCATTCCCAAGAGCCTGTAGACTCTCCTCCTGCCCCATCACAAGGCCCTGAAGTGACATGCTTGCACCCCGAGGGGAACTGCTCAGGCTGGAGGGACTGCCCAGCCTCAGCCTGGCACCACAGCACCCATCTCCCCGCAGACAGCTTTGGGGTAAGGAGCAACACCAGCCTCCCGGGACAGAACCCCCCCTCCCCAGAGCAATCACGTCTCCTGAAGCCTTTCTGGGCTCTGGGCCACCTCAGCTTAAAAGATCATGCCACAGGGCAGGGGAGATTTTTTGAAGGCCAGAAGGAAAGCTGCAGATCTGTTCAAAGGCTGGAGCATCAGTCTGTCTCCTGCACCCATTGCAAACGTCCACGGCAACTCTCTGCCATGCCATCAGCCACCTACCATCACTTCATACCCATTTCTGCTGACCCTCCACTCCCCTTCTTCTCTGGCCCTGCTCTGCTCTCCATCCCCACACCAGCATTTGTTGAACCACCACACTTCTCCAAAGTACCTTTTCAGGCTTCCCTTCCTTTCCCAGCACTCAGAGAGGCTTAAAGCCCCTCCACCTGCCTGGAATTCAGGCTCTAAATCATAGAATCATAGAATGGTTAGAGTTGGAAGGGACCCCAAAGTTCAGAGAGTTCCAACCCCCCTGGCCTGGGCAGGGACACCTCCCACTGGTTTATCAAAGCTACTCTAAATCCACTGGCCAAACCCCAGGGGAAATATTTTTAAGGTTGCTATAAATTTTCAGTGGCCCAAACCCCACTGCTGGGATACCCTGACCAGCACCGTCACCTTCTTTACTTAATTTCATTGTCTGTGGAGGATCCCCTGACTCCCCAGCTAACTGGCTGAGCCAGGATTTGGGGTTGGAAGGTTGAGCCCATGCTCATGGTCTCTTTTGGAAGGCTCCACTCCCCTTCAGCTGCCAATCTGCACCCATCCGAGGAGCACCCACCCCAGAGACCCCAGCACCTCCCTTCTACCCCCGACTCTGCCATCCCACTGCCACCCAAGATGCCGGTGATGGCATTTCATCCTTTCCTATGGCTGAAGCTGGGAGAAACCTTCTCCTACTTTGTGAAGGTGGTTTTGGGGCAGTTTTTTGCTGCGCTGGGTATCCTGTGGCTTCAGTACAGAAAGGTGTTCTCGGCATTGCTTCTCCTACTCCACCGCTTCGCCGGCAGTCTTCTAATCCCAGTGCCTCCTCCTCCCAGTGCTTGGCACTTTGCAGGTGATCCTGAGCTACCTGAAGAGCATCCTAGCTGAGTGACTCCCAGCCATTGCAAAAGAAGTCAAATGTAGCATATATGTGTGTTATTATTATCATTACTATAGCAATAATGTGTGAGTTAAGGAGGCAATGAAATGAACACCCAGCTTAGGAACACATCTACCTTATTATGATGGCCCTTAATGCTTCCAAGATGTAAATACTGATTTCTAGATGCTTAAAACCACCACGGTTTTACAAGATAATGATTCAGCAATGAAACACTTGCTTTCATCTAAGTGCTTGCACGGAAAGGTTTTAGCCTAAGAGATGAAATGTTCTGCCTTAAGAGCAGGGTGACAACAAATTAGCTGCAGAGATGTCTTGGCGTAATGAAGACTGCAAGGCAAAACAAACATGTGCTGCTGCTTTATGTACAGGCGGTTTCAAAGGTTCCTCCTGTGTTTACAGGTCTGAGGCTTAAGCACAGTCTTTCATCTGAAACGGGGACAGAGTCATGAGGTGCCTGCAGAAACAGGCCGTGGGATTCTTCTGGAGCAAGGCGTGGGCCGCCGAGACACCAGGTCTCTTCAGCATGGTCACAGCATCCCAAGGGGCTGAATGAGCCCATCAATGGAGAGTGTTCGTGTCGCTGCGGCAGTGTCTCTCCTGACACCTCAAAGAGCCTGGCAAATGTTACCTGCTCCCAAGTGATGACTCTCTTGACAGATGAGCTTTGCTCTCGGTGGAGGAGACGGCATGGGGAGAAAGCGCAAGCAGCTCCCGCAGCAAATCAGTGGCGCTCTAATTAAACCCACAGTATTTCAGTCCTCATTTGCTAGGGGTTTTATGACTGTTATTACTACCCAAATTTCTTTCTGGGTTCGAAGAAACTGAGTTCCAGTCAGTTCCTGACACTGAAGAGCAAATAAATGCCACTGGGAATTAGCAAACACACCAGCCTTTTTTGATTCCTGTCAAGACACTTCCAACCAGCCCTGCCTGCAGAGTTATTAAGTAAAACCACCAGTCCCAGGAGAGCCTATTCCTGTCTCTGAGCACTGTGTCCCTGGGTCTTCAGCCAGCAGGTCCTTGCTCAGGAAGTTGCCCTAACAAAGCAGTCAAGGGTCCTCTGTCAAAAATGTGGAAGGACCTCTGGAAGCCCAGAAATACCCACAACATTGTGTCTGCGTCAGCAGCTTCCAACATTGGGGTGACAAAGATGCTCAGGGGCTGGACTTGACCCATGGGGTGTTTCATCCCTAGTCCCTATGAATGCTGGCCAGACCCCAGAGCAGGGCTGCAGGCAGGGCTGCCATGGGGTAGGGAGATAAAAGTGTCTCCCCCAGAGTAGGCAGCAACATCATTTCAACCCTGGTGGCTCCATCCCAGGCACCTCTGACTTCCTGCAGCAGAGGTCCACCTTCACTGCACTTTCTTCTGTGCTGGCCACACTACATCTAGGACAACCCAGCAGGAGATCTGAACTTTACAACCTCTTGGATGGAGTAGGCAGAGAGGAAGAGAGGAGTGTGAAGGTCATCAATGGCTGGTGGGTGAAGACAGACATCTCTTCATACCCTTGATGAGGACTGGACTATTTTGGGCAATGAGGAAACACCCTACTGCTAGCATGGATGGACCAATGCTAACTACAGGGTGAGGGTACATAATGACAAGCATTTCCACTTCTGAAGGTAAGAGGCAACAAAGGAAGGACTCACTCAGGGTGACAGAAGGAGAAAACCTGATGGCCAGGGAAGAGGAGGACACCTGATCAGAGAAAGCTCTGAATACGTCAGGAAAGAAGCAAGATTCACTCCCAGCAAGGAGTGAACTACTACTACTACACTGCAAGGTATCACCAAGTGGCGATAAAATCCACTGTTCAGATTTCTGATTGCCTGTGTCCTTTTCTTTCTCTGTAACCCACTGTGAGAGCCCAAACCCAGTGACCCGCGTCCAGGGATGCTCTGACCCAAAGCGAAGGGCTTTGGCTGGCAGGTGTGGGCTGTGCCTCTGAACTGCAGAAAAGGAAAAGCAGAGACACAGTCACGTTTGCTCTGGTTCACAGAGGCTGGAGGGCCAGCCATCCGCTGCCAGACTTCTCTCAGATCATCAGCCTCGCCGCACAGATGTGTTCATGACCCACCACAGCTCGGCTCTGCTCCAAAAACCAGCTGCTTCCCACGCTCTGCCTGCTCGCTGCCGCCCTGCCCAGGACTGGGGGAACATGTCTGTGGAGGTGCTGCAGAAGTGCCGAGCTCTCCCAAGACCTTGGCGGGTCCACCAGAGCTCTGGCAGCTGCCTGGGAGCCTTCTCTGATGAGGGAGACGAGCTCCAGTCCTGCCAGAGGCTGAGGGTGCCTGGCTCAGCCGTGCAGATGAGCTGCAGCAGCGAGAGCGATGGTGCCAGCAGCAGCTGGTGGATCAAAAAGCCAAATCACATGGAGCCAGCGGTACCAGGCAACATCGTGGCCACAAACTCCACCAGTCACAACCCCAAAACAGCCACTGGGGAATGTAAACAGGGTGGATGTTAATCAAAGTCATAATACTACCATTAGCCACAGCTGATATCACAAGCTGCTTGGCCAAACCATGCAGGTCCCGTAGCCTTATGGCACAGGAGAACCAGAAAGCACTGATGAGACACCCTGTATCCATGAGACCTTCTGCACCAGCACCTACCACGCTGACCCAACACCTCAGAGAGATGTTTTCTCACATCAGGTAGAGAAACATCCCTTGTTCCTCTGATGAGATGAGCTACAAAAGCACCATAGTTATTGCTACCTACAGCCACAACCACCCCGCAGGAAAACCAAAGAGTATGAATATTTCCTCCAAATCACTTACTTCAAGCCCCACAAAAGCTTCAGCTGGAATAGGGACACCAGAGATGCTTCCATCTCTTTTAAGACGCTTGTCAAAACACACACCACACATCAGCACACAGCAATGCTCAAGAACCACCGAAATCTTGGATGACTGTTGGTAGAGGTCACAAAAACTTGGGTTTAAGTCCTTTGCTAAATGTATGTTCTTTTTGTCATTGTGTCCACAATAACTTCATGCCCTCCTGGGATATCCCTCTGATCTCCCAGAAAGCCACGGGGGATTACACAGCCTGGGAAAAGGCTCTGGCTGTATTTTTGGAGGTATTTAGCTGCCAGCGGTGTTGGAATGCTGGTGACCAGCACTGCCTGGGAGGGAGCAGATTTAAAAACTTTTGGTTACCAGACTTTTCAGTATGGACCTAAGAAACTAGTGTTGAGTTTTAAAAACTTTTGGTGGGATAACTTTTGGAACCAGCAGATAACTGAAGAGCAAGCACACACCTGACAGGGAGAACAAGCAGAGCAGAGCCCAGGGTATCTCGGTTGTGCTTCCTTTGATACTGAGAGTCACTCAGCCCAAGAATGCTGCCTCGGTGCTCATTGCGGGCTCTCTGACAGCGAGTTTTGGAGGTGACATTTCCTACACCCAGTTCCTTCTGAATCTTCCCAAACCACACTCCTTTGACAATCCTGCACATCAGAGAACTGTTCCACAACTTCAAAACCTCTTTAATTCAGAAGAAAAAAAAGGCACTAACAAAAAGATGTTCACTTCCCCAAACAGGAGGAGCAACACAAGATCACAGAATGACACAGGTTTGGAAGGGACCTCCAGAGACTGCCTAGTCCAACCCCCTGCCAGAGCAGGTTCTCCTAGAGCAGGCTGCACAGGGACACATCCAGGTTGGTTTTGAATGTCTCCGGAGATGGAGGTTCCACCATCTCTCTGGGCAGCCTCTGACAGGGCTCTGCCACCCTCAAAGTGACAAAATTCTTCCTCATGTTTAGATAGAACTTCTTAAGTACAAGTTTGTGCCCATCTCCTCTTGTCCTGTCCCTGGGCACCACTGAAAAAAGACTGGCCCCATGCTCCTGACAACCACCCTTTAAGTATTTACAGGCGTTGATCAGATCCACTCTCAGTTTTCTCTTCTCCAGACTAAAAAGACCCAAGAGCTTCAGCTGACCCAGGTCCCATGTGCAACGTGCCCAGTAGCACAACATGCAGCTGCTCAGCAGGCAGGACCAGAGCCAAACCTCTCAGCATGGCTTTTAATAGAGTTTGCCCTTATCCAAATAACGACGGCACCAGACACATCCTTCCAGCAGAGAGACAGCCCTCTTGCCTCGAAGGTGCAAGAGGCTCTGCGAATGCTGGGTGCAGCCACGCAACTGCCCCGTGAGGGCAGCTCTGCTTGGGTTTTGATAGGGGTCCCAGGGGCTGATAGCTCTACGTGCTCTTGCCCGCTGGCTGTGGCCAGCTCAGAGCCATGGCCAAGGGCGTGCGCTCAGTAACCAAGAGCTTACGCTGCCGGGGCGATTCACGGATCCTTTGTTCATGTTCATCAATATGGTGGCTCCAGAGAGCCTCTTCCCTTCCTCTCAACCCATGCCTTACAAAACGCAACGGGTGGAAGATGACAGGCATTAACGTCAAAGCACGGCCTGTGGAAGACGTGCTTCAAGATGAGTCTGTTGTGACACAGAACGAACCCCTTCAATTCTCCAGAGCAGCTCAGCCACGCAAACCTGGAGCAGAGGGAGCAGAGGTGGGAAAGGTCACCCTTACATCCCCCACTGCCCGGCCACCAGGTCCTGGTTCTGTCCCTCAGGCTCAGCCAAGCTGTCGTGATTCCTCCTGACCTGATTTAATGATTTGCGTATGCCCTGAAGCCAAAATGATTGACAGCTCTTCCACTGTTATCCTCGCTTGTGTAATTGCAGCAGCTATTCTTGTACATTGACATGTCTAATCTTAGCAAGCCCCAGAGCTGCTTGGGAATATGGACCAGCCGGGAATTTCCATGCAATTACTCACCACGGCTACTGCTGGCACTTACTTTGGCTGGTAAAAGTCCTTCTTGTCCGCTGACCCCAGGCTCTGCAAGACACAAAAGACACATGCATTTCTTTAACCCTTTGCCAAGCAAGTGCTGTTGATGAAGATGTTGGTGTGCAGGAAAAGCCATGCCTATGCTTTTTGCTGCCTGATGGGTCCATGTGGGCTGGTTGGGCAGCACAGGCACCAGGATCTCCAGCCACTGAACCCACAATAGGCACAGTCCACAGTAGGCAGGGATGTAAAAATAAAGAGTCTGAGCGGAGGTAGGGGGATGAGTTAGGTCTGAATTCAATGTATTTGGGCACATCTGTCTCTCCCATCATTTACAGAAGCAAGGCACCTCATGTCTGAAGGGGACTCTTGTCCTCTTGAGCCTGCCCAGCTGGGAAGAGAGGAAAGTGCAGGGTTGGCAGAGGGGCAGAGCCACCACCTCCTGCACAGATCTTGTGGCAGGACACTGGACTGAGCCCGAGGCCCACGGCCACTCCCTGGCCATGGCAAGACCACAAAGTTCTTCTGCCAAGAAGTACGACACCAGACCCCAGGCAAGTGCAAGCCTGAAGCAGAGCCAGCCACTCGCAGGTGCCCATGTGCTGCCAACTCCACCGACAGCACTGTCCAGTAAAAGCCTGAGCTGCTGGAGCACCAGGGTCCCCTGGGAGACCCCAGCCAGGGGTTCTGGGGTGATGGGCATCCCACAGATCCCGCTTTGGGTGCAAGGCAGGGCCCATGTGTGACACGCGTGGGAAGCATCCACGTACCGCTGTGCCGTGCCCTGTTGCGCGATGGCGTCTTACATATCCAGATACACCCGACTACACCCAAAGTTCTCCCCCTAAATGCCCCATCCTGAAGGCACCCGTGGCAGAGGCTGATCCCCTGCCCCA
>VZRU01018226.1:26577-53744 GCA_013398155.1 Pedionomus torquatus | reverse complement strand
AAAAAAAAAAAAAAAACCAGGCTGGAAGCCGAGTAGTCAGTTCTCAGCTCCAAGGGCCTGCAGTTAATTACACCCTGTCCTCCAGCATGTACTTTACATGCTGCATCACAAGCCCCGCAGCCTGGCTGGGTGTCAGGCAGCCTGACAGCAGCTCTGCCCGCCAACCCGGCTAATTATAGTGTGGGGAGCTAATGAGCGGGTGCCCGCCCCGTCGCATGCTCTGCTCCGTCAGCTGCAGCCTTGCTGGGACGCGCGGGAGCCGGGGCTGCAGCTCTGGCTGGGGAAGACCCTTCCCATGAGGCATCCAGGGGCACCACAAGGTGGTCATCAGGAGGATGAGGGTCTCCAGGAGAGAATCATTGAATGATTTGGGTTCGAAGGGACCTTAAAGCCCACCCAGTGCCATCCCTGCCCTGGGCAGGGACATCTCCCACCACACCAGGTTGCTCCAAGCCCCCTCCAACCTGGCCTTGAACCCCTCCAGGGATGGGGCAGCCACAGCTTTTCTGGGGAAATGTGTTTTGAGCTTCAGGTGGTGTTAAGGAGTCCTGACCCCCCAGGAGTACCTTGGCAGGGACCAGGCTTGCCACCCACCACCCCACTGACCGAGCAGACTGTGTGGCAGGTCCCATCCAAAGCCTGGTTGCCCTCCAAACATCCAATCCACCTCTCCTTGGATAGATCTCCGCACCTCCCTTGTCTTCTCCTGTTTTCTGCCTTCATCTGCTCCCCAGATACTGGGTCTGGGGGTTACTCCTCCACTCAGCCTGAAAAACCTGGACATGTAGGTAGATCCCCCTCTCCTCCAGCAGCTTCATCCCCTTGGCTGGGGGACCGGATGCAAGAGGACCACAGTGTGAGGGTCCCCCACAGCAGGGTCCACCCAACTGCCTGGGGTTTACTTCCCCATGGGGCAGTGCGGTCACCAGAGCCCCTGCCCAGCCAGAAATGCCTTCATCTCCACAAGCAGGGTGTCCTGGTTTGAGTTAAAACGAACCAATTTTCTGTTTTACAGTTTTACTTTCTTAGCTAGGCCTCTTCTAACTAGCTAAACTCTGAAATTAACAGCACATTGTTCAGAGCTGTTCCGTCTCACAGTGATAAGACCTGATTATACCAAGGGATGGTGCAGAGAGGCCCTTGTTTAGACTTATTGCTGGAAGAACCAAGGTCAGATAATTTTCAGCATTTGCCCGTTGGAGGGTCCCACCTTCAAGGAGGAGCGGACAGGACAGGTGACCCAGAACGGACCAACAGGGGTATTCCATCCCATCAGCATCATGCCCCGTATAAAAGCTGAAGGATCAACAGGTCAACTCCCTTTTCGCCCTTTTTCCGCCCCTTCTTCGATGGCTGACATCCAAGGAGGACTCTGCCTGTTCGTCTGCCTTTGATCCTGATCCGAGCATTCCTGACTCCAGATCTGGAATCCGGCTCCTGTCAATCACCGAGTCCAGTTTGGGACTTTTCCTGAAGCTGCTGGTGACGTGGTCATCATCCTGGGAGCTTGATACGGTTTTGTATATACCGTATACTCCTTTTTTCCTAAATTTCCTTTTTATTATATTACTTATATTTTCATTAGTTTAGTTTGTTCTAAACTCTCGAATCTCTTTAACTCCTTCCTCTCCTCTCTGACTAAAAGGGGGGAGGGGGGGACATCTGTCGCTCAGGTTTTGGTGAATTTGGCTGAAACCACGACACAGGGAAAGGCCCTCTGCCATCAAATCACTCCATTGGGTAACACACCAGGAAAAGGGAGAGGATCCAATCGGAGCAGGGATGTGGCCAACCTGGCTGGTTGATAAGCTATTAATGACCCCTGTGCACGCAGGACCTGCAGGAACAAGAACCAGGCTGTCAGCAGGACACCGAGCAACACCCAGCTCTTGCACGGGACGTCACCCAACCAGAGCTCAAAACACCATCAAAGAGTAGGTCTCTCATTCTTTTGGCCCTGAAAGTGGCTCCCCGAGGTTACAAACATCTGAGTCAAGCTCTATAAATACAAACCCGCGCTCCTGGGAACCTGGGTGGTGGCAGCCGGCTCTGCACCTATCAACCACCCCATGATGCAAATGCAACTATGATATGCTCTTAATTCCAGGGAGACCTTGAAAAGAAAGCAGAGCTGCTCACTGAACAACAAGCCCACTGCACAACAATGATGCTTCTCACAGTTAGTCTCTTCACCATCATCCTCCTCCTCCTAGGTGGCCAGCAGTGGAAGCAGAAAAAGTCCCGTGAGCTTCACACACTTCTCCAGGAGTATCTTTTCCTTATCACCCCGGTGCTGAGGGAAGGAGGCACCGGTTCCTTCCAGGACACCCCTGTCTCCTCCAGACAGGACAGTAAAAGGGAGAAGGGGGTCGAGAACACCCCTCTCTCCCCAAAAAAGCAAAACATCTTCCCCAGTAAAGCCAACCCCAGCCAGCAGCAAAGCTCGGGTCAGCACAGGCGGTGGCCGGGGGGGCATCTTGCAACCCCCCCGGGGGCAGATCTTGCCACCTCCCACCTGCCTGGGCACAAAGGGAGCGGGATGGGCAGACCTGCCCTGGCTGCCTGGGAGCCCACATCAGCACGCTAAGGATTTACATCGGCTCCAGCCAGCCAACCACCACTAGATATTTAGGCATCAGACTCCATAAAGGAAGTGCAAGACACATTACAGAATAAATTGAGTACATTAGAAAAAGCCCGGAGGGGAAAAATAGATTTTTGGAACATGTTCTCAATCTCATTAATTGGGAAGACAGCCTTGGAGAGGGAAAAAAAATGATTATATTCCTCCCCAAACCATTATCCACTCTTCATAGTGTATCATATGAAAACAGTTATATAAAAGAATAAATTATATTTGGAATGGCAAGAACCCCAGAATAAAGCTCGAAACTCTGATGTTCCCATATAAAGATAGGAGACAGTTATCTGTTCCAAATTTTCAAGTTTTCTGCTGCGCCAATTCAAATTCACTACATACCAGCATGGCCATATAAAGGGGACTCCACCCATGTAATCTTGGAACGAGCAATAATCCCCCAAACTATCAACTTAATGTATGGGGATACAAAATGAGACAAGAATGCACTCACAGAACGAGCAATTCATTAACGACATGGCAAAAGGCACCAGAACGTGCGCACAGGAATATCTGTTTAAAGTGACATTTGCACTCAAAAGACCGGATCTGAAATGAAGATTTCTGCACGCAGACATCGTAGATTCTGCAAATTAAAAGGCCGTTTCCCGATCCAATGTGAGTTTCAGTTTTTGTTTTATTTTCTACTATTTGTTCAGTGTCACGTTTCTTGGCCGGCACAAGAAAAACAGTTCTTCATCAGGGTTTTTTTTAAACTAACTTTGCTTCTGATGGGCTCCCCAACCCGTCTCGCTTAGGCTGTCCTGAGCAGCAGCAGAGAGTTGATGGTTCAGGGGCAGCTCCGTGGGGATGCAGGGGCTCCTCTCGGCCCGGGGATGCCCTGCTGCCAGTGCGGGAGGGATGCTGGGTGGCACCCAGCCACGCGGGTACCAGCATCCCCCCTTTGGGCAGCCTGAGCTCCCCCTCTCCCTGTGTTGGAGCTGAGGTGGGTAAAACCCTGCCTTTTCACAGATTTCTGCAGCTGCACCATCAGCATCCCGGGTGCTGCAAGACTCTCACAACCATCACTGCCATGGGGCTGGGTGATGCAGCAGACGGGGGAGGAGGATGCGACCCCACATCTGGCTGCCCGCTCCTGAGCACCAGCCACCGCGCCGTCACCTTTAAAACCACACCACGAGCCGGTTCCTCACCTGATCCAAACAAACAATATATGAAATTCAGCAGGGATCTTTCCAAGCTTCAGTTTGGAAGCAATGGGCATGCAGATTGCTGAGGAGAGCCCTGGCACCCCCCACTTGCCTCCTGCTATGGGCACCCCCTGCCAAGGGCATGGGGCAAGGAGATGGGCAAGAGCTCAGCTTTTACCAGATCACCCTGCGGGTCTTAAACCAGCCAAGTGCTGGGGCACAGAGCCCACTTTGCCACTCATCTGAAGCAGAAGCCTGAAGAATAAATTGCTTATTTTCTCCAGTTCTACCAGTTTGATAAAAAAGAATTTTAAAAATTAAAAAATAACTGCTCTTGAAGAAACCACTTTTGCTCCTACACCAAGACCATGATGAGTATCAGCAGCACCACATCCAACCCTTCCCCGTGGCTGTTGGTACCATGGGCATTGCTGGCACTGTGCACATCACTGCTACCAATGGGCATCACTGGCACTGTGGGTATTGCCAGTAGCACAGGCATCACCAGCACTGTGGGCATTGCTGGCACCATGGGCATTGCTGGCACTGTGGGTATTGCCAGTTGGCAGCACCATGGGCATCACCAACACAGAGGGCATCATCGGCACCATGGGCATCACTGGCACCGGGGCAGGCAAGCGGCATGGAGAGGGAAGGCAGCGGCCAGCAAAGATCTGTCCTGGCCGTTGGGATGGATGCACAGATAAAGCAGGTCAGCAAAGTGTTTCCATCCAAGCCAGACAGTGACTAAGAGACTGCATTAATTTGTTACTCAGCCAAAGTTAAAACTTTTCAGACCCAGAAGAGCCAAATGGTTGTTCCAAGTGAAAAAAATACTGCAGGATGCATTCCTTCGCCCTGTCCCAGGAATACCCGGGGATTCATGATTTCAGGATGGAGCTGACAGCTCTTTCATATATCACAGAGACGAACAAACTAACCTTTCTGTTTTTCTTTTCACTCCCCAAAAGCTATTTACTGGTTGTGAGAAGACACACGTCATGCTCACGCAGTGCTCCGGGGAGGTGGAGGGCTGTGCGAGCCCCACATGCTGTTATTGCAGCAGATCAAATGAACACAGAAAACAAAAATTTGTTTCACTGTCTGTACAGAGACCAAAAGAAGGCGCACGAGGGAGCATCCACCTTCCATCCCTTTCTGGAGGCACCGTAATGGCATGTGTGAGCTTCACCCAGAGAGGTGAGACCGAGAAACGAAAACACAACAACCCTTCGGTGCTTGGAAGCTCTTCCAAATTTATTTGAAATGTACCATACTGCTCAAATACCTGTGACTCTTGCACAGTCCCCATGGGCAGCAGAGACAGGGCAATACCTCCAGGCCTGGCATGTGGGCATCAGCATACCCCAGTAACCCCACACCCACACAGAGTCGGAGGCGGTGGGGGTGTATCACCAGCAGCAACAGCCTTTTTATTTATTTTCTCCTCTTTGAGCCTCCAGAAAACAGTGTTTTCACAGGCCAAACTGAGCCACGCACATCACATAAGGAGCCACGAAATCCCCAAACGGTGGCAGCCATGCCCAGGGAATGCAGGGGGCATCCCCAGCCCCCTCCCAGCCCTCTGAGGCTACAGAGCCCGGGGGCAACACGGGGTCCCCTGGGTGCCCCAACCACCGCCGTGCATCTGCTGCCTGCAGGCAGAGGAGATTCCACCCCCACAACCTGGAAAAACGCTGCACAGCAGAGCTCTAAACAAACGTACTGCCAGAGATCGCATCCAGCTTCATCCCAAACACCAGCTTCAGGAAACTAAGAGCAAAACATACGTCTGTGACATCATACACCCGGGGTAAATCCTTGCAAAGAACGCAGAGGATGTAATACCCACATCTTGTTTTATAAAAATACAATGCTTTCTCTCAGAGCCAGGGCTCCGCAGAGCCTCTCAGATCCAGCATCCCCCTGTTGCAAAACTTCAAAATAAGCTTCGCCGAGGTCTTGCAGAGTCAGAACTCAAACTGCCTTCCACTGCCCAGCGCAGGAACCCCCTGCACCTCGCTGTGGCCTGGCCCCTTTTGAAACACGCCCCCCTCCCGAGGTACCCTCCCCTCCATCACTCAGGACCTGGGGAACAGTTTTTATGCATAAACAAGCTTAAGAAATCCCTGTGAGGCGGTGGGTTGATAGAAATGAGACCCCAGCCCCAGTCTGGGGGACCTTTGTGGCAGCACACTGTCATCTAAGGACCGCATGGTGACGGTCCTCGTGCCCCTGCAGATGTGGAGACCAGGGAGAAAGGCAATGGTGATAACTCCTCCCGGGTTCAGGCAAAACTCCGACCAACGTCATCCGAGCTGGGCTGCTGCAGAGGAGGGCAGCCAAGCCCGGCATCCAGGAGCGAGGGGGCAAGCACGCAAAAAAGCCACTCTTACGTTCATGCAGGGCATCCTCCTGTGGCTGGTGAGGCATCCTGGAAGGACGCTCGGGTGGTGGGTGACACTTGCTGCCAGCAAAATGCACACCTCTACAAGCTGCTGGGGCTCCTAGGGCTGGGCAGGGCCCTGCCGCTCCTACCACCACCCACAGCCCTTCCCGGTCGCACCTACTCCCTGGTCCCCACCCTGCAGCTCCTGCCCATGGCCTCACACTCACCCTGTCCTGCCGGCTCCTGCCCAACTCCGGACCAGTGGGCACAGGGATGCCTTCAAAACCTGGGTTAGATGTTGGGCCAAACCAGTTTCTCGCCTCGCAAGTGCAGGTAGCCACGGTGGTCCCCGGCCAGCTGCCACACTGCCCGCCAGAGCAGTCCCTCCCCTGGCACAGTCCCTCTGGCACATCCTCCTGCACACAGGGGTCTGGGCACCAGTCGCCTCTGCACAGCACAGGCCAGCAGCCCCCCAAGCTGTTCGCTGAGCCCATTTCCCCTCCTTTATCATTTCATCACAGCCAGACCCACAGCATCTTCATGCACCATGTGAAAATAAAACAGCTGCCTTGGATTCATTTTAGCTTTTTCCCAGCTAATCTCATTGGAACCCCTCCTAGTTCTAGTGTTTAATCACTCACCATCTCCGTAACGCTCAGAGCTGCACAGAGGCCCCGCGCTTCTTCCTATCTTCTCCCTCTTCTTCCTTCTCCCCTTCCTTCTCCTCCTCCTCCTCCTCTCCTCCCTCTCAGGGCTCTCCCTGCCGGGAGGGCAGCCGCCTGTCCCCAGATTCCCATCAAGCCGCCCGCAGCCTCTCCCCACAATTACAGGCCTCCGCGGCTGTCCCAGGGTAATAAACGACAATGACGAACCTCCAGGCAACTTCCAGGGAAATGGCTCTGCTCAGCGGCAGGTTTATCTGCCCTGGCTTTCTCCTGCCTGGAGAAGAGCATCCCACATGCACCGGCAGCACGGCAATCCGAAACAACCAGGGGGAGAGCAGCAAAACTACCTCGACCCATCCCTAGAAAACAGGGATACAGGTATCTCCCAGGACACCGTGCCACCCCGGTGGCCCCAGTCCCCAGCCCCACTGACTCCTTCCCAGCCAGGGCAGATCCGTGGGGCTGGGGTGGCTGCCCCAACAGTGGGGCAAATGGCTGGAATCTGCCCAGAGCTTGGGTGAGCCCTCTGTTTGTGAAGATCCTTTAATGCTACATCCAAATGGTTCCTGGTGGGTTTGTCTCGCCCCCAGGACAGGCACAGTCATGCTGTCTGGCAGTGGGAAGATGCTGGGTGCACTTCCCATCCCAAAGAGACACAGCCCAGGGGGGTGATGGCAGTGGGGGACGTGTTTGATGCCAGCAGGGACACCGGCGCCTTGGCTCTCATGAAGCACTTGCTCCACCTCTGATCTCTCACCAAAGCCCAGAAACCCCATCCAAAGCTGGGAATTCCTAGCTCCAGAAGCAACACCAACCACACTGGTGACAGAAACTGTTTTTATGAGGTATGACAGGTTTACAGCTCCTCTCCGCAAAACCTTCTCCATATTCCACAAGCAATAAATGACCTTTTTACCTTGTTCCCCCTGTCCCACAGGAGCTGACAAACTCAGCACTCCTTCCCTTGCTTTATGTCGGTGGTTTCAGCCAAATTTGCCAAAACCAGATTGGCAGATCCACCCAAAATGAAAGGAGAGGAAGAGATAAGGAGATTTATGAGTTTAAAATGAACTAAACTACTTTAATGAAGTATTAATACTAAAGTTAAAGTAAGAAGAAAATAATCAAATAGATACAGTATATATAAAACCGTATCAAGCTCCCAGGATGATGATCACATCACCAGCAGGCATCCGAAAAAGTCCCAGGCTGGACTCAGTAATTGACAGGAGCTGGATTCCAGATCTGGAGTTCCAGAAAACGCATGGATCGGACACCTTATCCCCACAGTGATTCCCAGTCCTGCCCAGCAACACCAGCTCTGACAGATTAATGCTCGGGGCAACCTCACAGCTCCCCTCTGCTCTGCCAGCAGCCCCTGACCTGAGGCAGGGTTTGTACCCTAAACAAGGTCCTGCATTTCCCAGCTCCTGCTGTGGTCCCATAAAAGCCCTCACAAATGACCCCCCAAGCAGGGGTGGCCAGTGACCCCAGTCTTGCCCGTCCACAGGAGGTGGCAGCAGCTGGGAAGTACCTGGGTCCCTCGCTGCTCTCCTGCCTGTTTCCATGGGGGATGTGAGGCATCAGACTCAGGGAGGATGCAGGAGCCTCTGGACCAACCCAAGCTTGTGGCAAGTGAAAGGCACCCAAATATCACCGACCACCAGTGTCCACCAAGCACCATCCACTGACAGAGAGAGGCGCATAAATCTTTGTGCAGGGTAATAGGATAAAAGCCAGAGGAAGAACCAACTGACCTGAGATAAAGCAGCTCCTGCATCCAGATGCCGTTTCACCCCAGCAAGAGCCAAAACCTTAAGAGGAGTTTCTATTAAAGCCTCCAGTCTTTGCTGGGGCTTCACATGTTAAGGGACTGTCACTGCCTGGGTAGGTCATATATATGTGTATATGTATATACATATACACACATACAGTAGGTCAAGGGAGGTCATTCTCCCCCTCTGCTCTGCACTGGTGAGGCCACAACTGGAATACTGCCTCCAGTGCTGGGCTCCCCAGTTCAAGAGACACAGGGAACTACTGGAGAGAGTCCAGTGTAGGGCAACAAAGATGATGGAGGGACTGGAGCATCTCCCTGAGGAGGAAAGGCTGAGAGAGCTGGGACTCTTTACCCTGGAGAAGACTGAGGGAGACTTTATTAATGCTTATGAGCATCTAAAAGGTGGGTTGAAGGATGCTAGAGCCAGACTCCTTTCAGTGGTTCCCAGTGACAGGACAAGGGGCAACAGGCACAAGCTGGAACATGGGAAGCTTCATTCAAATATGAGGAAAAAATTCTCATATCACCATAGGTGAGGGTGTCAGAGCCCTGGCAGAGGCTGCCCAGGGAGGGTGTGGAGTCCCCTTCTCTGGAGACCTTCAAGCCCCGCCTGGATGCAGCCCTGAGTGATGTGCTCTGGGCAATCCTGCTTTAGCAGGGGAGTTGGACGGGATGATCTCTAGAGGCCCCTTCCAACTCTGACAATTCAGTGATATAGATGTATGTATATGTTTTATATTTTGTATATACGTTTCTAGGACGGCTCCCAGGGATGCGCGGGCGGTAGAAGCAGGCCATGCCCTCAGCGGGCCCCGGGGGGGTCAGGCTGCAATCAAGCTGCGCTTAAACTGCTGCAAGGGAAGAAATTAAAGAAATAAATCCTATTTTGTTCATGCTCAGCCAACACACACTAGGGAGTCATGAGGAAGCCTTGCCTGTGTTCTTCCCCACGCAGCACAACGCGGTGCTGGTCATCACAGGCTGGTCCCCAGGTGGGATGGGAGCCCTGGGCTGGCACAGGGATGTGGGTGCTCAGGGGGAGAGTGGGACGGGGTGATGACAGGGTCATCAGAGCACAAGGAGGCTTGGCTGGGGTTGTGGGGACAGAGGGCTTGACGGGGTAAAGCAAAAGAATTCCTGTGCAGGAAAATCTGAGCTGGGTGAGGAGAGGGAAGGTGCAGCCCAAGCTCTGCTGCCATCACAGAGAGGGACAGCAGAAAATACCCACTGCAGACCCAACCCTGCCCGACTGCCACGGCCTGGCACCACATGCAGCCACGGGGATGCTGCTGCAGCCAGGGGTTCACCCGTGCCCCCACCTGTCCCCCGCTCTCAGGAGCCAGCCGGGAGCATCCTGGTACCTTGGGATTCCTGGTAACAGCAGGGTGGGCCCTGCCGCCTGCTAAAAAATCAACTGGGAAAGGCAGTTTGGGGGCAAAAAGGCCCTTTTTGGGGAGGAGGGGAGAAGANTTTAAAAAAAAAAAAAAAAAAAGAGTTGAAAAGAAATCCCTGGAGAATTGTGGAGGAGAAGAAAGAGCATAGACATGCCAGGCGAGCCAGAGCCAGAGCCAGGGAGCAGGAAGCGCCTAACTAGGATGGAGACAGAGATACTACAAAATCGTGGTGACGTCATGCCGGAGCTGCAGCGGTTTCCAAAACAACTCCAAGCTCCAGCGCCCAGAGAGGGAACAAGAAGCGCAGGAGAAGTGGAAAGGAGATGTGGCTCAGAGGGAGCTGGAACAGAAGCCTGACGGGTCTGGGGAGCTCAGCCTGCTCCCTTTCGGTTTGCATCGGCGGGACGGGCACTGGAGAGCCAGCAGACACGGAGACAGAGGTCATTGTAGAGCCAGGCAGCATCAGAAAGGAAATTCCTGAGGGTGTTTTCCTAATTGACACGTACAATGAAGTTACAGTCCCCAAAGCCCCTTTTTCTGCAAGAAGGTAAATGCTGGATGCTCCCAAGAAGCAGAGCCAAGGAGTGAGCAACAACAGAGACGGCGACCCAGAGGAAATAAATCTGCAATAAATGGAAACCACACACAGAGAGTTGTCCCGATGGCAGCGGCGCGGCTCTGCCCCAGCCTGTTCGGATTAGAGGGTTTTATGGCTGGGTGGGCTGGGGGTGGAGGATGCGGGAGGGAGGGGAGGTGCCGAGGCGGCTGGGCAGATTCGGGGCTGTTTGCGGGGAACAGAGCACAAAACCAGGGGAAGACAGAGTGGACCCCCGTGGGGTCAGGCTGTGATGCCCCTCACCCAGAGTTTGTGATGCCTCTGGATGAGGGAGGGTAACTCAACAGCAAGGGTGACTCCGAACAAGGAAATTTCTTGGCTGGGTGGACAACCAAGCAGCTCTCTGACCACAGAAAAGAATCCATTTGCCTTCATGTTAGGGAAGGAGAGTCCAGCATAGACCTCTGCATGCTCTTGGGGTCTTCACAGGACCCAGACATCAAGAACAAACACCACAACTTCTGGGAAGTCGTTCTGGAAGAGATTTCTCTGTTACAGCAGCACCAGTCACAAAGGAGAAAGTAGTTTTGATGCCTTCACTTGCTTCACCCTGTGCAATGCTGCCAAAGCTCAGGAAGATGCCAAATCCCCAGGACCGGCATCACCAATGCTCCTCAGAAGCCACCATTCAAATGTCCCATGGTCAAAGGAGCCCTTTGGTGAGGCCAGCCCAGGCACGTGTTGAGGTGCTCACTTGCACCACCACGGTCCAGCTGAAACTGAGAGCTGGGTGACCTCAATCTTCCTACTCCAGCCATCCCTGCAGTACCCACAACATCCCCATCCTTCTCATGGCCTCAAAGGCAGCCAGGATGCCCACAGTGATGGTTCCTGGTCCAACGCAGGGAGAGCAGCCCAACTGCTCTCCCACCATTCCTCTTAACCACTCTCATGCCTGCAAGGCTGGGGAAGCTTTGGCTTCTCCCTTTTCCACCATCCCAGATGTGGTTCTAGTGACTCACTGGGCAACCTGCAATCCCTTCAAGGTTGCCTGGCCACAGCCCAGCCCAAGGCAGCAGCCTGAGTGCTCCCCACCTCTGCTCTCAGGGACAGACCTACTGCAAAGCTGGAGCCCAGCTGCCTTCAGGGTCATCCATCGCTGCCATTAATTGGTGAAGCTGCAATTGGGGCTGGTTTGGGTCTGACCCCGGGGACCAGGGACCCTGCAGCAATCCAGGCCTGGATCCCACCCAGGACACAAGGCTGCTGGGCAGTTTTTGCTCATTCAGTAACCACTGCTGCACGTGTGATGAATCTGCTCTGTCTCTGTTCTGTCCTACTGCTCCCATAGCTTCTGCCAAGCCACAAAGCACAGAGGTAACACGAGCACAAGCCCAGTGGCCAAGAAGACAGGTGTCAGGACATGCCTGCAGGCCAGGGGACAGGTCCAGGGGGTGGGAAAAGGGGCTCCCAGCCTTGTGCCACATGCCAAGAGAGACCTGTGGGGCAAGCTGGCTCTGTGCCTCCAGACCTGTGACTGAGCAGCAGGAGAGCACGCACTGCATACGGCTGCCTTGGCCACAAGCCCAGCTGGCAAACTTCTGCTCCGTGCTCAGGAGAATCCTTGGGCGGGCAGCAAGATCCCCAAGCCAGTGAGAAGAGATCGCTGGGAGCACAGCTACGCAGGATGCGGCAAGAGATGCAATACCCATCCCGGCGATGTCCCCTCTGCACACATGGGATGGCTCAGAGCTGGCAGCCCCTGGGGAGCAGGGTGGCCGCTGGCAGAAGCCCCTACTGGTCACCCTCCCTGTGGCCCCCCTCCCAGCTCCCCATTTAAAGCTCACCACGGCTGCTTTCCTGCCTGGGGGCGAGGAGAGCCTGACTCATGCACCAGAAGAAATTAATAAGCGAGCAGAGAAGACGGGCTCATCCCATCCAGCAGGCAGCGTGAATCACTGCTGCTCCTCACCATCGCCTCTATTGTTCCCGCACTGAGTCAGTACCGCTGTGCAGGTTAACAAGGGGAGAAATTAAAAGTTACGGCCTATGAAACAGCAGCAGCACTGAGAAATGAAAAAAGAAGTGCTACTGTAAGACATCTAATAGGACTGCCCACAGAGTCCCCAGAAAGAGCTGCTCTGTGCTCCGGCTTTCTTCCCCCACCACGAGAAATCAAACCCTCAACCCTCCAGCGGCACGGGCAAGGCGCTTTGCAGCACTCGTTTTCTTTCTGTTTGAAAGCTGCCACCTCTGTATTTATCATTTTAAATGTATAATGTTAATTGGATGACGCTGTCTGGTTGTACCTCCTGCCCCGGCAGGGCCACGCGCGCTGCACACACACAAGCCCATGCCTGCCCCACTGCCCTCCCAGTTCACAGCCCAGGTCTATCGCTTCCTCTCAAAGCACAAAATAGGATTTTGAAGGCTGAGGAGGAGGAAAACAGCAACTCCCAGAACAAGTTCTGTCTCAGGGCAGGGAACTATCCTCTTTGTCAAGGGCCAAAATCTCCAGCTCCTCCCCAGCTGCCAAGTAGCCAGCCAGGTTGCTCCATCTCCTCCCAGTAAGGAGAAAGTCCTGCCTGCTCCTCCCAAGCATGTCAGCCCGTTTCCCACCCCAAAACAGCTCCTGCCATGCAGTCATGCATCATCAAGGGAAACAGCAACTACATGTGAGGCCTTACAAAATAAATCATATTTCACCTCAAAATAAAACAAAGGGCTCCTGCGCTCAAACTGCTGCAGCAACCTGCTTTCTAACCTGCGATGGAGCATCTCAGGTCCTCTTAGGCTCGATTTACACCAACAATCTACATGCTTTGCAACCTGGAAAGTACCTAGCTGATACACAAGACAAAGCTACAGAAACTTGGAGAAACAGAGGAACTGAATCTGACTTCATAGAACAGAGAGATGAGAAACAGCTTGGGAAATGGGATCAGCTCCTGGTCTGTCCTTAAGTATGAACACGAACATGATCATGAATATACCCTAGAAACACCGTGCTGTGCCCTAAGCCACTCTTTCTGATCATATCAGCAAGAAATTAGTCTCATCCTTCTTTGACACCCTCTAATGAATTGGCTTTGAAGATACTGCGTGGCAGCGAGTTCTGCAGGTTAAAGCCTCCTCTGTAAGAAAGCATCTCCCCGCAGCACCACTTCAGCTCCTCCCTTGCAGTCCTGCATCCCGTAGTTCTACCCCAGAGAAAGACCAAGAAGCTTTCAAAGGATACTCTGTGACTCACAGCGTCACCCCACAACCATCAACCCCGTCGTGCCGAGACTCCAGAGCAGCTCTGCCAGCCCGCTGTGGCCCAGATGGATTACAAAACCATAGAACTGTCTGGGTTGGAAGGGACCTTTCAGATCGTCCAGTCCGACCATCAACCCAACACTGACAAAATCCACCACTAACCTGTGTCCCTCAGCACCCTGTCTGCCCAGCTTTTAAACATCTCCAGGGATGGTGACTCCACCACTTCTCTGGATGGTCACAGTCACCTCTGCTCAGCCCTGAGTGCTGCCAGCATCCCCCCTTTGTCACCCTGCACCCCGCTCCCAGCTGGCCGCAGTGGTGGTGGCTCTAGTCAGGTCTCAACATGACCACGATGTGAAGTCCATCATCCAACCCAATGTCATCCAATCTTCAGTGACCCTAGAAAAAGCTAATGTCAATGAACCATTAGCTCAAAACAAAACAAAAAGTGCTCAAAAAACCCAGTGAGCACCAGGCTGCCCCCATTTTCTCCTACAAGGATCTAATTCAGCTCTAATAGGACAGTTATTATATATTAAATGAATGGCAATTGATTATTAAGAGAGTATTCATTGAAACTGGGTAGATGGGTAATGAGATACCTGCCTATTACATAGCTGTGAAACCACACTGAATATGCTTCTAATGACCAACTGGTATTTACTTAACATTCAATATCCATCGCTAAGAAAGGTCTCTCTAGATTTAATAAGCCTCTGTTATTTTATGTTTAATTAAATACCATCCGCTATTAAAAACATATTTAACTGAGGTCCAAACCAGTAAAAACTGTATCTTATAACACAGCTGCTAAACCTCAAATATCTTCTTAATGATTAATTGGGCTTTAGCACATGATCGCTGTCCTGCTGAGAGCGGATGGAAACCGGAAGCTCAATGATTTGGGGACCAAAGTGCTTTGCTTCTGCAAACAATTCTGCTGGTTACATAGTTTGACTAATAAAAATAAAACAGAGCAGTGGGAGCCTCAGTTCCTATGTAACCCGACTTTGGAAAATTCAGTGTAGAGCAGAGCTGCTTCCAGAGCCGGACAGTGCAGCAAGCTGGGACCACTTCTCTCCTGCGCTCAGAGATCTGGCCACCAAGGGTGCATTCCTGCAGGCCAGGCCATCACCAGGACCTGTCCAGGTTGGATCTGCTCCAGCTTCAATGCAGAAGCTCTGGAGCAGTGGGCTGGGGGACTCCTGTTGGGACAATTCCAGTTGTGACTGCGAACAGCTTCCTATCTGCGTGGGCTGGGGAGCTGGGGGGTTCAGTGGCTCATTGCAGACACCAGCTTCTCCAGCAGAAACCAACCGTGTCTGGAAGAAGCTGGAGATAGACTGGCTGCAACGACACAAAACCTTCATATCAAAAACCAAGAGGCATTTTCAGGTTAAGGGACCAATGAGTTCCCAAGGTCAAGTAGCCCAGAAGCACCGGTCCTCCAAGAGCAGCAGATTAAGGAAGAACTCTCCCAGCCCTGCTCCACACAAGCACCCTCCTTGCCCTCCATGACAGGTGAAATGGAAGCTGCCCAGCCCTAGAAACCCACAGTCAAGCACCCAGAGCACCACACGTCACACCACACACTTGTCATCTTCATTGCTGGGCATGGGGACAGCTGACAGAGGAAAAAGGCCTCTTGGCAGGGGGCTAAGAAGCTTGAATGGAAAGCAGGGAGAGGTCCAAACCATGTCAGCAATTGGGAAAAAGCCATTCCACCTCAGTGACCTCCTGCAAGAGGATTTGATTTTTATTGTTTTTGTTTTGAAAGCCCTTGAAAGCAAAATCTGATACTAGCAAAGCATTAAATATAGCAGCACATACCCACACAGATTGCACAAGAAAACAATTCAAAAATAGAAGCAGGGAGAATGAATACGAATGCAGAGAAAAATACCCAGTGAGAGAATCCAGAGGGTCCTTTCCTCCAATTGTTCCCCTCCCAGCCTCCAACATGCTGGTTAGACTGGGGTTGGACACTGGGCTGCACGCTCCCATCCTGGGAAATGAGTCAGGGCTTGGACCGTGAGCCCAGCACCAGGCAAACCCGCTGGCAACCGCCTTATGAGCTCACCCACTTGGCTCGGAGCAACCTTGGCCTGTCAGACCTCGGTTTTGCGGTGCTCTAATGAGATGCACCAAGGAGGCGTCACCACGGAGCTGTTCCCCCCAGCTGGGCGGCTGGATAGGCTTGGAGATAACCAAAACTCATCTCCTAAGAGTGAATCATCATCCGGCCATGAACGACATACCAAAGGGATAAGAAAACCTTCCCAGCATCTGACAAGGCACTGTGCTATGCATGCAGGGGGGTTCTAAACATCTATGTTGAGCAGGCACCTTCAGAGGAAAAATTTCATGTTATCCAGTGTTTTGGAAGACAAAGAGACCTTGGGAATCCATCCACCTTAACCAGAGGGAAGTGTTTCAAAGAAGACCGGGGGGGCTGCCTCTGCCTTGCAGGCAGGCTAGTTAGAGACTCCCTCCACAGATGCTCCAAGGAGAGGGCATGAATGAGAAGGATCTCTTGGGAGGACACTAATGGAATAATCACATCACTGAAGAACCTCTCTCACCTCCCAAATCTGAGTGCCAGAAGGGAAGTCCAGTTGGTTGTTATTTCCTTCTCCAAGCGCTGCTGTGTATGTATATTTATATATACAAATACACAAACAGCCTACTTACTCTTCCCAACATCCTTCCCATGAACTAGCCACACCACAATGGTAAACCGTCCATAGGAGATACCATCTGAGTTGCTTTAAAGCCAAGCAGCTGATTAAGTAAATAGCAGAGGTGTCTGTCTGAGGAATATGGTGATTAAGGATGTCTTGATCTCCAAATCAGCCTCGGAGACTTTGCTGGAATATTGACTACTGCCCCACAATGCCTTAGAAGGAGCTCAACACCTGATCTGTCCTGTCTCTGAGAAGACAGGGGACATGAAGAACCAGGAGGAGGTCTCTAGAGGTGCCTCCCTAGTCTGGTGGAGGAGACACCTGCTCCCTACACATTCATCTTTATCGGACTGTGATGGACTTTCTCCTCTTGTGTTCAGTCAGGAACATTTGCTCACCTTAAGGCAATTTAATCTCGCTTTTGATCAACTCTTCGTAAGGATGGAGAAGCACCTTTTCCACCAACAGAAATACGGTCCAATGCACATCTCCAGCTGAGCCTCCAGACCATGTCCTCTTTAGTTCAGGTGTTGCCAGAAGAACATTATGCAGCTGAACATGCAGAACAGGCTGGGTGGGCACCGTGGACATTGGGGTTAGTAAGCGGAGACAGGCTGAAGCAACCCCCCCAGAGATCCCTTTGCAAGTTTACTTCCATAACACTCCTTGGCCACAGAGGCCAGTCAAGTCCTCTGCACAGGAAGGCAAGTGAAACACACACAGGGCTCACGACAGCCCGATTCCACTTCCATTTCTGCTGCAGATTTCTTGTGTCACTTGAGACATATTGCCAGGCATGGGCTTGACATCTGCCTTTCATGTCTGCAATGGAGGCATCTGCTCCAGTCAATGGCAAGACAAGGGTATCTGCAAAGACACCATCCAACATCCCCCTCCTCTGTTTTACGCACCCCTTCCCATGAGCTAAAAAGACACTCTGCTGATGCCCATTTCTCTCCCCCATCTAATGAAGGGACCCCAGACACACAGCCCAGATGTCCGCACTCTCATCGCCGTGTCTCTATTTGTTCAGACAAATCCCACCCCTCGCGGGTTTCCCTGCCTCAGTTTTCCTCCGCTGCGAAAGAAAACCAGGCTGGGAATGACATCCCAACCCAACCACAGCAACACAGCGTGGCTTAATTCATTACAGCCTGCAAACCGCTCTGAGATCCTCCACTGCCATAGGAATCCCGCGCTGGTATTTGTTTAACCCCGCCGCGCAGACGGAGGCAGGCACCCAAAGCCACAGCGCCACCGCCTCCTCGTAGCCGGCCCCGGCCCCACAAGGGGCAGATGGATCGGCTGCTGCGAAACAACAACTTCCCCCTTTCTTTTTTTTTGCTGGAGCTAACTGGGGGTTAGACTGGGATTTCGGTTACGTTTTGTGGCTAGCCTTCCTGGAGACAACCACCCGCCTGATGCTGGGGGAGTACGAGATGTCGAAAACCATGGGCAGTGGGGTTTATCTGGATTCCAATCTTCCCGCCGTTCAAAATCCTGGGAAAACGAAGATATGTTGCTGGGGTGAAACTTTTGTTTTGGAAATAAGTTTCAGACTGGGGGCATCTGGTTTTCCAGCCAACTGGCCGGGGAGGCTGGGTTCCCTCCTGCCTTCACTTTGGCTCTTCTACACGTCCCGGTTGGAGCAAGAGTTCGCAAGGACGACAGCGATGTGCGTGGCCTCCCAGATATCCGGGGGCTTGCAGGCCAAGCGAAGCACACAGGCACCCACGGAGCCTGCCCTCCACCAAAACCTGACACCACTCTGGAATGTAGAAAATTGCAAATGATACTTTAATTCCACAGTCACTCAACAGTAGCTCCGGCCATGGGAAATACTGGGAAAGGCGCATGCTTGGGAGCGCTCACACAGAGCACGTCCAGCCCCATCCTAATCCGCTGGGCTGGAAACCGTGCTGTCTTTATCAGATCTTCTCTGTCCAATCAACCCCACCTGCCTGGCCTTGAATCAGCAAGAAACGCTGCAAGGCATCAGCCGGCTCCGGAGGCGCAGGTCAGCTCACGTCATGGTGCTGACATACAACAGCGCCGGGCGATGGGCAGTGCCCACCGTGTCATCCTGCCACATGGCATCGCCATGGCTGTACAGCCCTTGTCCCCTACATGGGCATGGTGAATCCCAATGCTGCCTTCTCCACCTAGAAAACTCTTGTGCTGAATGATTTTGTCCAAATCAAGAGTTGGAAAGTACCCTAAAGCCCAGTGCCACTACCTGCCCTGGGCATGGACACCTCCCACCACACCAGGTTGCTCCAAACTCCCTCCAACCTGGCCTTGAACCCCTCCAGGGATGGGGCAGCCACAGCTTCTCAGGGCAACATGGGCCAGGGTCTCACCACCCTCACACCAAAGAAGTTCTTCCCCACATCTCAGCTCAATCTCCCCTCTTTCAGTGTCAAACCATTCTCCCTTGTCCCTTCTCCCCTCCCTCATCAAAAGTCCTGTGACCATGATGAAGATTCAGAATAGATCCAAGACAACCAAAGGTGAGAGGATCTGGTAAACTCAGAAGATCCGCTTCAGGGGCTCAGGAACTGCCACGGCTGGATTTATCACTAGGTGGGAAGATCTGAAATCCAAAAGCGTTTGCAGTTAAGATTTAACACCACTCAGTGCTCAGCCAAAAGCGTCAGGAGAGGAGAGGAGAGGCTCAGCACATCGGGATGAAGGCTGTTCTCGCGTTTCAGGAACTTCCTGCTCCAGTTTCAGGTCTTCCTTCCTTTCTCTTGAGCTGTTCTCTCTGAAGTCAGTAGCTTTGGAGACCAAAGAGTAACAAGATTCACTTCTCTGTTGCTGAAAAGGGGCTTTCAGGTCCCTGCTGTCATTCTCTGAAAGCTCTCAGCAGCATCCAAGGGGCAAGGGGAGGAGGAGCATTCCAAGGGCAGGTGCCACATCCCACAGCTCACGGGGGCTTCCTGGCACCCTGTCTGTGTGCCTGCTTCCCCCTGCCTGCTCTCCTGCAGCAGGACAGCAGCACAGGAGGTCTTGTTCCCCTCTATGAGATCCTATCCCCCTCTAGCAACACATTGCATGGTGTAAGGGCTGTCCCACAGAGTGTCCCTGGTGTCATCCGATGTGTTACACCCCGGAGGGACAAGTATTGTGTAGGAGATGGCCTGTACCTGCCATAGGACATCCTTCACCTGGATGGACACACACTGTGCCATACTTAGGAGAAGAATTTGGCGCTTCTGCTGCACTGGATGGCACGGCTTCTGCGGCCTTATATCCAGGGATATGCCGTCAGTCACGTCTGCTGAGCTATGATTATAAAGATGGAAAAAGTGTCTAGCATCCATATAAAATCCTCCTCCACTCTTGAGCCACTGAAACAGCCCCTCAGCTGCAGTCTCTGCCCCCAAACACACAGGGCTCCTAACCAAGGAAAACTGCTGCTCCCCCTGCCCCGGTCCCCATTGTCTTCGCATTTAGTGCACACTCCAGAAAAAAGGCTTGTTCTTGTGTCCTGTGCCAAAATACTGGTTTTTCAACAGAGAAGCCTCAGCAGGGTATCTGAGGCTCCACAAGAGCTGTCACTGATGCTGAGTGGAGCTTGTCCCCAAGTATTTGGCCTGGTGAGGTGTCCCACATCATGAGGGACAACATACAAAGCTGAAGTCCCCATGCCCTGTGATACCAGTGACCACCTTTGCCATCTCCAAGGGTACCAACTAGTGCAAACCCTAACAATGGTCTGGGTGCCTGACACAGGTTGCCCAAGAGTGCACCCATCAGTTTCCTCCAGGAACCACTGACTCCAGGCTGGTTCTTTGGGAGGTTCAGATCCCACTCACGTCCATTGAAGGAGAACATCTCCCTCCTGCCTGGATGCTCTCCCCTGCAGCTCTGGTTTCTTCGAGAGGTTTCACCCATAAGCAAATCCTATAAAAGCCAGAGTGCCCTGGCCATTTTAGGGAGGGGGGCACAGCAGACACTGCTCTCCCAGTGCCACTTGTACTGGTTTCTACTCCCAGTGAACCCTCAGGCACCCAGAGCGAGCAGCCTCTGCCCTGCCTGGGGGCTGCCTCTTCTCAGCAGAACCCCCTCCTGCCGCAGAGCTCCTGCGGGGCAGGGCCGGGCTCCCCTTCGTGTGCGGGATTAGAGGGGCGAGGAGAGAGAAGCCCCTTCTGCTGCCCAGCCGGGCGTCACGCCGGGCGCTGGGGGGGCGGGTAACCCGAGCTGTGGTTTACCCGACATTCCCTGTGGCTCCAGCACCCCAGCCAAAACAAAACCAACATTTTCCTCTTTTTTTTTTTTTTTTTTCCTTCATTCATTCCCTCCCCTCCTTGAGGCTAAACAGAAGGAGGGGGACCCCTCACAGTACTGAGCCAAAGTCACGCTGGCTGGAAACCAGCTAAACTCAGCCGGTTCCCAACACCGTTCCCTGCTGCATCCCCTGCAGCCCCCTCCTCACAGCAGCACCCAGGCGAGAGGGGTCCGTGGGGCGATGCTGTGGGGCGATGCCATGGGGCCAGGGCATGCAGTGAGCACATAGGAACAGGCTGCCTGGCTCATGTAAACTGGTTCCACTCCGAGTGGAGCTGGAGAAACGCCGCTGACTTACGTCAGTGGGAAGCCAGCACCTCCATCTTTATAGGGCTTTAGAAACTTCCCCAGGACCAGGAGGGGAAAGGGAGAGACGGTGCCTCTCCAGTGATAACACCAGTTGGGTTTGCGTTACCCACCAGTAGCTGTAGGGCTTTCCAAAGGGCTTTCCATTTTCCATGGAAAATGACCTGGAAGCTGTCCCCAGCAAACGGGGTGCAGGAGGAGAGGAGGGAATTGCACCCTGAGGCTACAAAGCGGGGCTCGCTGGTGTTGCCCAGATGAGCGCTGCTGCTGTATCCCCATCTACCACCTTCCAACAGCCTGACAGCATCTATACAAGGGTTCCTCCTATCGACACCGGCCCACAGTGGGGCAGGCAGCCGTGGGATGGGGTTCCAGGAGGGGGCAAAGCTTCTCTGCTCTCCCCAAACACCAAAACCCACCATCCCATGTGGTCCTGCTGTGCCACAGGGCACACTGAATGGCAACTGGGCAGGAGGAATCGTCAAGCAGACTCATTCTCCAAAATACTGGGTCAAGGGGACATGCTGAGCCCTGTCCCCAAGCCAGGAAAGATGACAAGGAGCCCCGACCACTAAGGATGGATGGGGTTGACCTTGGCTGGTTGCCCAATGCCCAACAAAGCTGCTCTCTCACTCCCTCTCCTCAACAGCAGCCCCAGGACGGGGGCCATGCTTTGCTAATCTCAAATAAATACAAGCTGGCTGGGGGAGACGCGTGATTTGCCAAAGCAGAGCTCGAAAGCCATAAGCCCGTTTCAGAAGCCACCATTCCAAAGCACCAGCTTGGGCAGGGGGAAGAGGATGGTGCTGAGCGGAGTTTTCCCACATGGAGCTGAGCAATGTGGTGAGTGGGGACGTGGGTGCCATCATGTCGAGTGGCTCTGGGGACAGCAGGAGGAGGAGGCCTGGGGCCCTGGCATGGTGCCTCCACCACAGCGGGTCTCTGTCCGACCCAGGGATGGTGGGCAGCGCTACAAAAATGGACTTTCAGCACGAGTAGGGCGCTGGGCACTGCTCTGTGCAGAGCCACCCTCCGGCCAGGGGTACCTGTGGCAAATGTTAAATCTGAAATGCTCTGTCTGAATCAGAGGAGCACAATGATGGGCCCTGTCCCTGGCATTAGCGCTTACAAATTAATGAACTGACTGTCGCTTGCTGGCATCAGCCGCTTCTCAGCACCGCTGGAGAGCTGGCTCCATAGTGGGGAAGTCTCCAGGATGGGGACAAAACTACATTCAACACCAAGGGATGGCCAAGAGGGAAGCGCTGTCCTGGTGAGCAGGAGATGTCAACAAGGACAGGACAGGAACACGCACCAGTTCAACGTGGGAGGGGGTCCCATACCGGCAGGTACGGGTGAGAGGCAGAGGCACTTCCCAGGTGGGGAACATCCACTCTGGAAGTGCTAAAAGCTGCTGCTCCATCACCAGGACAGGGAAAAGTCAGAGATGTGCCAAATACCAACAGCGAGCAAAGCCCGTCTCATTCCAGGGAATTGCATTGATAAATTCCTGGTTAATTCAACCGTTTTGAAAGAAAGTCACTACCCTGCCCTCACCAGCAGCCGAACAGATGGGGAGGGACAAGGTGCCTGTCACTCTCACCCTTGTAGCTGAGGTGGGGGAAGCAATCTAAGGAGGATGGACCCCCACCCAGGGTGGGGTTTTTACCTTCCCCAGCCCTGGCCACGGGACCACAGCTGCAGCAAGGGAAAGAGTTAATGCTTCCCCCAGTTTCTTACACTGTTATTCAATACATTATTGACGTTGAAAAGTCGTCACGTTACAAGCCAGCAGTCCACGAGTATTAAGAGGAAAATAGAGGCACGCAGAGAGAGACACACACCGCGGAGACGTGGGCCCCTCCGAGCTACGGTTACGTTACCGCACAGAAACTCCTTTCCCAGACTCGCTTTCCTGCCCCCATTTGGTGCAAACCCCACTCCTTCATTATTTGCATTTAATGCCATAGTGAATCCCTAAATCCAGCTCACAGAAAGGATTACTGAAGGGGGAGGGATGCCTTTTTTTCTCAAGCTTCAACAGTTCTGCTGCTTCGTGGTGGAAATGAGGACTGGGATGGTGATGCCAGGGACTGGAGCCCCTTCACGGCTGCCCCAAGGATGCTGTGCTGGAGCTGTGTCCCCAGTCAGGGCTCCCCGTGGGGAGCACAGCCTGGCACTGCCACTCAACCCCCGGAGCCAAGGATGGCAGTTGTCTGCTCCAAGTTGGAACCATTTGCTACCGAGCACCAACATCAAAACTGTGCACAGCAACACATTTATTCCCCATCCCCTCCCCAAATCACACCTCACCCTCCTCCCTGCACTCCATCCCCTCTCTGAGGAGCTCAAGCCAAGTAGCAGGAAAATAAAATTTCAAAAAAAACCCACCCCACAACAGTGGAAAAGCAGGTGCCCACAAAGGGATCCCATCCTTACATCCAGTGCTGAGGAGGGGAATGCCATCACATTACAGACCTTGGTCTGCCAGGGAGCTTTTCGCTCCCATCAAAGCTCCATCGAGGGTTTCAGGCTCCACTAGCCCCCCCAGCCATGGACATCTCCACCCAGCCCAACCCTAAGGGACCCCAAATTGCAGCGTTGTCCCCCTGCCTGCCTGTGGATGGTCGGCACAACCCCCGTGCAGGTGAGCTGGGACGGTCCCTTGCAATGGCAGGCAGGGGAGGGAACGCTGCCTGCGGGCAGGGGGGGCAGGAGCCCAGCAGCACCTGCCCATCATGGGGTCCACCACGGGCAAGGCATGAGAGAGGACTCGGGAGAGGGAGCTCACCAGGCACGCTCACTCCCCACTCATATTTTATTTCGTCTCCTGATGGGTGAAATGTGTCCTTAATTTGTTCTAAAAGAAAAAGAGAGTGAGCTGCATTCTCACACCCATAACGAAGACAACACGCAAAGCCCTTTAAAAGCAGGCGCCACACATACTACGCGCTGCCTTTTTCTAATTAAAGATGTCTTTTCCAGTTAGCTGGGGCTGCGCGCGAGCTCCAGGCGATGCTGCCTGTCGGGCGAGGGCCCCGCGGGCTGCCCGCTCCTGCCCGGCGCTGGCAGAGCTGGCAGGGCTCTGCCTTCCTGCGCGGGGGCCGAGCACGGGCCAAGGAGCCCGGCCAAGCCCTTCCCAGACGGTCCATCCCCAGAGGGCTGCTTCTGGCTCAGCCGGCGTTTGAGAAAGAAGGGTGCATCTGGTTTTAATCTTACCCCTCGCGGTAGCTGTCACCATGGGTTTGCTGTCAGGGTAAAAGATGCCTTCACGCAGCCCCGTGCCAAAGCAGCAGACATGAAAACCTCAGGCTACAGCAAACCCCCCCCCCATGTCCTGGGCTACCCCGGCCGCAGGGCTCCGCACCTCGGCCCAGACAGACGGGGAAGGAGCCCTCGCTCCTGTCCCATCGCCTGAAGGTTCACTGGCTGCCGGCACAGAAGCCCAGCGATGTCGCATTAGGGAGCCACGTGCCTTCACATCAGCCAGCAGCACCATCGAGAGGGGGTATGGCCCCTCAGGGGACCCCAGTGGCAGTGCCCACGGTGGGCAGGCGGCGGGCACCACGCTGGAGCAGGCAGCCCAAACCCTCCCGGTGCCGGTCGCCTGCCCCAGCGCACGCCCGAGCTGCGGATCTGCGTGCGCTCCAGTCGCCTCTTCCCTTCCCCCAAAAAACACAGAGAACCACAAGAACCACAAAAATGCATCTTCTCCACACTGCAGAGCCTCTCTCTCTGAAGGGCACGCCGCGCTGCCGGAGGACCAGCCGCTCCGCTCACCCCCGGCCCTCGCCGCCTGGAGAGCCGCCAGCTTTTAAAAGCAGCTGTCACATAAAAGCAAACATTGAAAACCATTACATTTACAGCAGTTTATCTTTAATGCCGGCTCCGTTTTTGACGTTGCTCCATTCTGATCCAGTCAAACGGTTCCCCCCTCACAGCCGGCGCACCCGCCCCTCTTGCGTCTTCACGCCTGCCCGGGAGGTTCCTCCTCCTCCTCATCTGCAGCGCCGTGACATCACGCTGCCCTGCCACAGTGACAGCAGTGAGGTCATGGGCTCACAGGGACATCAGCAAACCTATCCCCTTCCCAAGGAAGGGAAGAGGGAGAGGAAGCAAGGAAGAGGGCAGAGGATGACGTGGAGATGCAACCGGCACGATGTGGTGGCAGAGGATGATGTGGAGCAGACCAACGCAACAGGTTGTCCAAGCAGGGACTTACCTCACCCCAAGCTCAGGCTGTGGCACCACCCACCCACAGGGACCTGCAAGGAAGGGGGCTGGAACCATCCTTGGGAGCCGAACCAACATCCCCTGGCTGCACCCAGGAACACTAGCTGTCCCCAGTGTAGGAAAATCCCGTCTCTTTGCTGTATCCTGGCAGGCACAGGACCTCCTCAGCTGGAGGTGGGATGCTCCAGCAGCCCTCATTGCCCCACCGACTGTGGTCCATCTTACTGCAGAAGGATCAGACACCTCCTCCCCGCAGGGAGCTTACAGACGCACTGGCCTCGCTCCTCCGTGTCCCCTCCGTGGCACAGCAGGGACAGGGGAAGCTGGGGCAGGCAATGGGTTTATGACACTGCACAAGGACCCACCAGGTGCAGGTCCAAATGGCAGAGGCCCCATGTGACATGGGGGAGGACTCTTTGGCTTTGCAGACCCCATCCCCTGTCCCAGCTCCACACAGTGTGGCCAGAGCCCCCTGCAGCATCCCCCAGCCTTTCACAGGGCACAACATCCCTCCCTGCCCCTTCAGCAGACACACCACTGGGCTGGGGAGGAGAATCCAACTCCAAAATATGGAGTCATGTCCTACTCCACACCAAGGCTGGGAAATCCTCATCCCCGTCCCTCCGACCAGCCAGAGGCAACAACCCAAGGAAGTTACCTCTGAAGGGGGCAACGACCCAAGGAAGTCCAGCAGCGTGCCGGGAATTTCTCAAACCAAAGTTCAAAGGAAGATGGGCTAAGTCAGGAAATAGGACAAACGAGGTCACTAAAAGTGGTGTTCCTGCCCATGGCAGGGGGCTTGGAACTCAACGATCTTTAAGGTCCTTTCCAACTCTACCTGGTCTACAATTCTATGAAAATCCAATGAGTAAACACTTGAGACTTGGAAAAATCTTTTAGGGATGTGTGTCCCAGTCATCACAATAAAAAGCAGAACCCAGCAGTCGTGTTCACAGGCCAGTGTCCCCCTCTCCCCAGTACAGTTGCTGGGGATGAGGCCTTGACCCAGGCTGTCACCCCCATGGCAAGCCCAGGGTTGCCACCACCGTTCCCCCACACAGAGTGCTCTGTCCCGTGCCCAATGAAATCTGGGACAAAAGCTCCTGGGGGCTGGGGCACGGGGACCTGGGTGGTGTGACCTGTCCTTACCCTGCGCATATGTTGGCAACCCTGATGGAAAACCTGAGCCAGGGCAGCGCCTGCCCCGGGAGCTGCCATCGTGCGGCAGCAAAGCTGGCCAGAAGGAGGGATGTGCTAGGGATGGTCCTGGGTGCTGGTGAAGCTGCAACCCTTACCTCCTCCGACAGCCAAAGGACTCCTGTCCTGCCTTGCCCAGCAGCCAGGAGAGTTTTATTGATGTCAAAAATGAACGGTGTGGCCCAAAAGCCCAGGAACGAGCCTCCCTGCACCAGTGTCTTGGCCAAGCCTGCAGCCACAGCAACGCGGAGGTGCCAACTGCCCCCCGTCCCGCTTAATAAGGTGTTAACTCCCAGGCCTAATTGCGACCACTTAACATGTCAACACCCTTCACCTCTCTCCTGTTGAACAAGGAGAAGGTTTGAAGGGGCACCGCTCGGCGCACACTCCTGTGTTTGATTCCGGGCTGTGTTTTCTTTCCATCTTCCTCCCCTCCGTCGCTCTGGATGTGAGTTGGAGCCCAGCTCACCCGTCTCCTACAGCCACCCTCCCTGACCAGAGGGCCATGCCAGGCATCTCCTCTCCTCCCTCCCTCTATCCTCCACACACCCCACCACGCACAAAGGAAACCTCAAGCGCAGCATCCTGAAGCTGCCCAGAAAAAAACCTGAAGGGCAGGAAAT